>PVHP010036241.1:0-18054 GCA_004024765.1 Zapus hudsonius | reverse complement strand
GGCACCCAGGTTCCCGAGCCCAAGGCACCCAGGTTCCCGAGCCCAAGGCACCCAGGTTCCCGAGCCCAAGGCACCCAGGTTCCCGAGCCCAGGGTGACAGCACCTGACCATCCGGATACGCTTCCTCAGGTGGGCATCCGACAATGGGCCCGGCTGGGTCGCGGCTGCCTCTGCCCTCCGGGGAGGACAGGACAGAGAGGAAGGCTGGTATGGGAATAAAAAAGGAGACCCCCCCCCAGCCCCAGGTGACCTTGTTCTGGCTCTTCTCCGCGAAGAAGGTGAGCAGCCCCCTGGGGCTGCCGGGAAAGAGGAAAGTTCACCTCTCCAGATGGAGGACTTGGGAGGGGTCACGGGGTGTCTTGGCCTCCGGTAGAAACTTCAGCCAGTGGCCCAGTTCTGCATCTCAGATCCGGGTTTGTCTTTGGAAAGTTTTTGTTTTCTTGAAGGAGTTGCCTTCCTCTCCCTGATGAGTGACAAGAAGGCACTCACCTTGTCCCGGGACTGCAGTTTAGGGCCCATCTGAGAAAGTTTGGCATTATAAGAATGGAATGGCCAAGCCTGCAGGGGTGGCATCTGCTTGGAGTTCCAGCCCTCTGGAGGCAGAGGCAGGAAGAGCTCTGTTAGTTCCAGGGCAGTCTGGGCTACACCGTGAGACCTTGTCCAAAAGCAGGGGCTGCAGAGATGCCTTTGAGGTTACAGGTACTTGTTCTCAAAGCCTACAGGGCTGGGCCAGGCTCAGTTCCCCAGAGGAGGATACCCAGGTGAGTGGGGATGGGGAAGAGGGGCATTGGGGAACTGGGCATAACAACTCATTGTTTGCCCATTAAATAATGTAATTATGGACAATTAAAAAAAAGTGGCGCATGTGACTGGAGTTCATTTGTAAAGGCAAGAGGCCCTGTCATCTCTCTCTCTCTCTCTCTCTCTCTCTTTCTCTCTCTCTCTCTCTCTCTCTCTCTCTCTGTCTCCATATATATACATATATATGTATATATTCCTCTCTTTGTCAAATTAAATATGTTTTAAAAAGTGAACAAACAGCCCAATGGCAGAAACCAGATATGCGCCAGTAATCTCTGCACTTGGGAGGTAGAAGCAGGAGGGTCACAAGTTCAAGGCCAGCATCCGCTACAGGTCAAGTCCCAGCCTGCACTAAGAGGCAGAGTGGGGAAGGTGGCAAACTCTGCTTCCTCTATATGGGAGCTAAGTTTCATACCTGTATGAACTTTTAAACTCACACTTTTCTTCCCTCCCAAGTGCAGGTCCCAATTCAATCTGATTATCTAGATGTCCAACGATTTTATTCCAATACCCGCAGCCAAAAGTTGTCCCCTTGCAGATATGGTGAGAAAGAACACTAGATCATCAGGACTGAATGAGACTGGAGAGTTCTGAAGCTGTACTGAGCAGTACGTGTTAAGTACATGTGAAGGTTAAAACCAATCTCCCAGACACTGCGTTTCCAGACCAGGTTCTTACAACTCACCTTCACGATATGATTTGTAGTTGTTTTTGTTCAAGAGTTTCAAATTAAAGGCTTGTAGGGATCAGCATGGAAAAATAAATGACATAATTCTAAATAGATACTATGTCAGAGTGAGGAGCAGGAGGGGTCTGATGGGGATGAGAAGGTACACACTCAGTGGAGAGGGGTGTGAAGAGCCTGAGAGCTTACACACCTCCACTCAGGGAAGGGTGTGAAGGGTTGGGAACATACACACCTCCACTCACCTACAGATAGCCTGAAGGGTTCGAAGACCCCTTTCGACTGTAAGCATGTTGGGTTTTTTCCAAGAAGATTAAGGAATTTCAGATTTTCTAATGAAAATTTTTTGGTGATATTGTTCACTGACACATAAGAAAGAATGAAACAAAACCTAATAAAACACACCTGCTGATAACAAATTCCATGTTTCCTAACTTTCAGGTCATTGTCCTTTTGATTACTCAGCAGATGACCCAAAAGTTAGGAAACATGTCATTTGTTTTATGCATGCTTAAACTGTACAGAAAAAGAAGAAATTCAGAGATATTGTTTCAAGGTTAAGTGTCGATTCAGAGAACCATCGCAAAGACCCACCACCGCCGCCACTTCCTGCTTTCCTGAACTCCGCTGGCATGACCACATGCAACAGAACATGTCTGGGTGAATTTGTACACACAAATAAAATTATTTAGTTTTACCAAGTTCCATTCCCCACCTTCCACCTAACCCCTAGAACTGCCTTCCTGCCAAATGAGTTAATTAGTAAGACCTTTTTTGCATGTGTCTGTGTGTGAAGCACATTCATTATGTGTGTGAGCTATGTGTGTGTGTGCGTGTGTGTGTGTACATGCATGTGAGGCATGAAGCTGTCATTGGGTGTCTTCCTCAATCACCCTCCACCTAATTTATTGAGACAGGGTCTCTCAGTGAATGCACAGCTCACCAGTCCATCAGGCTGGTCTAGTGAGCTGAGCTGTCCTCCTCTGCCTCTCAGGCTCTGGGATGACAGGCTCACACTGTCACACCTAGCATTTATGTGAGAGCCAAGAATCCGAACTCAGGTCCTGAAGCAAGCACTTTCCCTACTGAGCCATCTCCCCAGCCCAGTAGAAAACTTATTTTGTACCTACAATGAAAAATATCTTTGATTATCACAGTTTGACCAATAGAAAACCAAAGAAGCCAAAGAAAGAATTTATGACAGTTAGGAAATGATGAAGACTGACTTCTGGTTAGAGGCCCCACTGTGTCACCAGGTGCTATAACACAGACCAAGCCGACTTGAGTACAGACAGAAGGACAGCCAGACATAGAAACGTGCGTGTGATACATAGCTAGGCTCTCAAGGCTTCCCGGAAAACATGCAAACAGCAACGTGATTCTCTTTGATATTTTCTTTGAGCTGGTTGGCTCAATGAAAGAATCTTCAATCTGACTTCTGTTAGCTTCCAATTAATTGGTTTACCCCTTTATGTTCCTTAGATGTCTCATTATAATTAACTATAATTTCTGGGGTTTTTTTAATTTAAAGAGACTTTATTAATTTAGGAGAAGGAAAGAGGAGATCGTGTGAAGAGCTCCTGCCCAGGAGAAGTTGTTTTTTATCGAGGTCTCACTTTGCAGTCCAGGCTGCCTTTGAACTTGTGATTCTGCTGCCTCATTCTCCCAGATGCTGGGTTACTAATATGTGCTACCGCACTTGGTCATTCCTGCTGAGAGCATCATTGCTTGCATGAAAAATAATGGCACAAAAAAATATTTGAAAATTTCTAACATGTTTCTGACAACTGACTAAATTGTCAAATTTTCTCTGTACAAATACTATGTATTCGTTGCTCTTTAACATTCATTCAACATATGTTCATTCTATGTGCCAATCACTAGTTATGGGATGGACACACAGAAAGGCATGGCCGAGAAATCGCACAGGTTTAAAATGGGGGACAGAACTAATCAAATAAATAGGTAATTGTAACTTGGTACAAGTCCTGTGGACAAAAGAACATGGTGCTTATCAACGAGGGTGCAGAGTTTAAACCCAGAATGTTCAGGCAGCCTCCTCTGAGAAAGTGATGTGTAAACAAACACACGAATAAATGTCAGGAATGAACGAGACAAAAATGAGCAAGAGGCTGGTCCAGGGAGGAAACACAGTGTGCTGAAAGGCTCCACGGGAAACAGGGTTAGAGCAGCGGTTTCCAAATTCCAAACTGACCAAAAACCTCATCAACGACAAGAAAATTGCTCACCATCTCCAACTATATGTACATTGCATGTACTGTTCCACTAATAATTCATTGTGCTCATTATTAATAACTATTGATTTTTTTCTACATGGGCCATTTTGTACATCTCCAACTTCAAAGAGAGATGTGTGAGAGGAATTCAAAGATTGCTGTGGCTGAATTGAATGTGTAATGTTTTAATTTTTTCTTTATTGCCCAATTTTAGATATATTGATTGCGTAAATATTGTGCTTATATTCCCATTTCCCTCCCCCTAATTCCCAATCCATGGGGTATCCTCCTCGGTGGGCACACTGGATCCATCCATGTGGCAAGGGGTTATGGATAGCACAGGAGGCATCAAGGTTGCCCCCCCCTTTATGAAGTGTAGCTGAGGGGGGTAATGTCTCTGGGCAATCTCTCCCACCATAGCTCTTACAATCTTTTCGTCCCCTCTTCCGCTCAGTTCCCTGAGTCATGGAGGGTGAGTTTTAGGTCTGTTTCATTGTTGTTGTGACCTTAAGAGTCTCTGTGCTTCTACTTTGAGTTATGTTGGAAGTCATTGGAGTCTGTCTCACTGACTTATCCTGGGATGACTGATTGGCTGTGGTTATAGGTCACTTTCTTGCCCCACCACTGTCTCAAGTGTTTCACTTGGGGCCTACACGATAGGCCTGGGGTGGTTCAATTCATAATAGCCAGGAATTGGAATCAGCCCAAATGCCCATCCCTGGGCAAATGGATATCAAAGTTGTGGTACATCTACAAGGTGGAATTTTACTCAGCGGAAAGGAAAGATGACATAATGAAATTTAGAGAAATGTGGTCTGACTTGGAGCAGATCTTACTTAGGGAACTCACAAAAGAACAGAGATTCAAACGCCACATATTCTCCCTCATATGCGGTTCCTAACCAGGAGAAGCTTAACCGCTAAGCAAACCTAGCAGGGGAAAT
Source organism: Zapus hudsonius (assembly GCA_004024765.1). NCBI lineage: Eukaryota > Metazoa > Chordata > Mammalia > Rodentia > Dipodidae > Zapus > Zapus hudsonius. Next base: position 13,388 of record PVHP010036241.1, on the reverse strand, counting down.
GAGAGACCGTGAAAGAGGCAGAAGGAATGGGAGGGAGAGAGGAAGGAAGGGGGGACTTATACAATAAGCTAAACCAATAATGAATCGAAATCATAAAATCCTTACTTTCATACAACAAGCTCTTGAGGAAGAAGTGGGGATCATCTAGTAGAGGGGCCGTGAATGGAAGGGGAGGAAACCAAACCCCATGAAAAGTTCATCAGACTGGCAACTCCCTGTCCCAGTCATTGGATTCTTCCCACAGCTGTGGATCAAAGAGACCTACAAGGTCCCCAAACAAGACAGGTTTCTGTCAAAGCTTTTGAATACCCACCCCAGGACAAAGGTAAGATCCTATTGCTGAAGAAACCACAGAAAGTCATCGAACAACACTGAGAGACCCTGCGAGATACAGAATGTAACCAGTATCCAGATGGTAGCAAGTGCAGTGCTAGAAGGTGCTACATAAGCTGCCAGGGGAAATTGGTCGATGATATTTGGAGAAAGCAGAGACCACTGATACAAAATGCAGACTGTTGCCATGCGAAGGCTGAACACACTTTCTTCTGGGAGAGATCAACATACCAAGAAATGATCACTGGTGCAATAGAGGCACCAAAACCTGGGGGGGGGGGTAGACAACAGCTTTTATTTAAATTGTCCAAGAAATCCACTCAGTAACAAGGAACCCTTAACTGGAATTGGGATTGAGGGCACAAATTTACAGGAACCCAAAAATGGAACTCTAAAACGAAATCCCCATTACCAGAGAATTATAGAGAGGCTAATCTCAATAGAATTTTGCCAAATTAGAAATGTGTGTTCTAATTTGGCAAAATTCTATTGAGATTAGAATTTCTATTGAGATGTGCGTCTCAATTAACCTATACTGCTCTCACTCTCCAGTGGAGATTCTGTTTGTATTTTTCAGAAGGCAGTGAGAGAGCTGTGGTCATTCCAACTCCACCGATGAATCGCAGGCCGAAGGCTGATATCCCAGCAAGAGATGTTTTAAATTTTTTAAAAATTTATTTGGTGTGTGTGTGTGTATGTGTGTGTATGTGTGTGTGCGTGCGCATATTCTTGTGTGTGAATGTAGGCGTGCATTGTCATAGCATGCCTGTGGGGGGTCAGAGGACAACTTTGTCAGTCCTCTCCTTCAACTTTATTTGAGGCAGGGTTCTTGCTATTGTTTACAGTTCCCTTTGTGAGCTTCCAGAATATTCTCTTGTTTCTGCCTCCTTTCTAGGTGCACTAGGATTACAGAAGCCCACCACAGCTTCTGATAGATATATGGCTATGGTATTGCATGAGAGTTAAATGTGCCCACTAAGCACAGATAAGCTCTGGACTTCTGCCATGTGTCGGGAATGATGATGAAAATTAAGCAACTCAATCTAGGCATGAGGGCACTTGAAACGCAGATGGTTCTAGAGTCCAAGGCCAGCCTGGGCTATATACTGAGACCTTGTCTCAAAAAGCCAAAAAGAAAAAGAAAAAAGTAATCCACGAATCCTGGAAGCACTGTATCCACAGCAACAAGTAAACAGCCACAACCACCACCTTGGACTTGGCTGCTCGAAACCATCGTCCACAAAAAGAAAGGGGTTCTCAGAAGTTGATCCAGTCTGCAGCAGAGAAGGATCCAGATGAGCACGGGGCTTCTTGATGTGTCACAAAGAATACTGAGCTCATGTGAAGACAAAGGCAGCTGGGCAGGATGGAGCACATCTGCAATCCCAGTCCTTAGTTCAAGGTCATCCTTGGCTATAGAGAAAGTTCAAGGCTAGCCTGAGCTAAATAAGGCCCTGTCTCAAGAACACAAACTGAGACAAGAGAAACAGCTTGAAGTGGCTTCCCGCTGACAACTATATGAAAATTTGAATCTCAAAAAGAGTAATTGTGACCACGAATAAGAATAAATTGAACAAAACATGCATGAGTCCATAGTGATATTCCAAAAGAAATTTCCAGAACAATATGAGCTAGCGAGTGTGAAAAATGAGAGAATTAGAAAGAAGTTTTGCAGCACCTGTTGTAATAGCTAGTGTGATGGTATATATTCATTGTCACCTGGACAGACCAAGAATCGCCTGTGAGGAATTACGTAGAGGAGGTCATCCTTTGGGCAGGTCGGTGAGGGGCCATTTAGGATTCATTGAGGAGGGAAGACCACCTTCACTTCCGGGCAGCACCATTCCGTAGCCTGGGGTCCTGGACTGTATAAACAGCAGAGAGCTGGCTGAGCCCCCTGTTTGCTCCCTGTGGCTAAATGTCACCGTGGCCAACCCAAGTGCGAATGTCACCACACCCAGCTTCAACTTACTTTTGGACATGAATGCCTTGATATCGACAACTTGATTTCAAGCTGGTAAGGCAAAAAGTTGAGATGATAGATACACATACAGGATTATAGCAGGTATGTGGATCCGTCAAGTCACATACGAGACTGGTGAATGTTGGTAAACTGCAGATGCTCACATAAAAATCCCTCAACATTTTCAGTTAATTTTTAAAATTAATTTTATTTACTTATGAGAGAGAATGAGAGAAAGAGGCAGGCAGAGAGAGAGACAGAGAGAATGGGTGTGCCAGGGCCTCCAGCCACTTGTGCACCTGGCTTTTCGTGGGTACTGGAGAATTGAACTTGGGTCCTTCTGCTTTGCAGACAAACACCTTAACCATTAAGCCCTCTCTCCAGCCCTCTCAATATTTTTTGTTGGTTCCAAAATTCTTTTTTTTTGTTGTTGTTTTTTTGTTTTTCGAGGTAGCATCTCACTCTAGCCCAGGCTGACCTGAAATTCACTAGGTAGTCTCAGGGTGGCCTTGAACTCATGGTGATCCTCCTACCTCTGCCTCCCGAGTACTGGGACTAACAGCGTGCGCCACCACACCCAGCTCTAGGTTCCAAAATTCTTAAAATGCAAAGTTGAAGGAAAAATAGAGGAGAAATGAAAAATTTAAATTATCCCAATTTAAAGTGAGACTGTTTGCATGGGATGAACTTGGTCTCTTAGGAGCAGATACCAGCTTCCCTCTAACGCAGGGTGAGTGCCCAGAAGAATCTTGGCTGTCCTCTCCTGCTGCCCAGGCAGCCTACACTGACTCACTGCTTTTTGTTGTCTGTTTCTTTCATGGCAGAGTCTCACTCTAGCCCAGGCTGACCTGGAACTCACTGGGTAGCCCAGACAGGCCTTGAACTCACAGCAGTGCTCCTACTTCAGCAGTGTCATCCACTGGATGATGGTTTCGCGTTGCCCTCACACGATCACCATTATGATGTCCCCTACTCAGGGCTCCACGGCTATGACTTCTGAGTATAAAACCCATTTATAAATTACCTGTAAGGTGCTCTCCGCATCTCCCAGGAACCTCTTTTCTTGAGCACAAGCCAGCCATGGAGGGGCAGGGACTGTTGTTATGGCGATCATGCAGGGACAAGGCTTCATTCTTCACCACCTTCTTCATTCATCCCCACCTTTATTCACTCATCCCCACTTTCCTCATTCATGCCCACCTTCTTCATTCATCCCCCTTCTTCATTCATCCCCACCTTTATTCACTCATCCCCACCTTCTTCATTCATCCCCCTTCTTCATTCATTCCCACCTTCTTCATTCATTCATTCTCACATTCATTCATCCCCACCTTCTTCATTAATTCCCACCTTCATTCATTCATCCCTCCTTCTTCATTAATTCCCACCTTCATTCATTCATTCCCACCTTCATTCATTTATTCCCACCTTCTTCATTCATTCCCACCTCTCAGCTCCTGGCATTCCCAGCATCTTTCCTCCAAAAACAACAAACCCACTGTGCTTCATCGTGAGCCAGGGCCTCCCTCTCACTGGTGTCCCCCAAATATCCACAACCCCTCTCCTGCGGCTTTCTCTACTTTCCACAGGTTGGGGCTCCTTTGGAATTTCCCCTCAATGCCTTCTCACTATAGATCATTACAAAATGGTTTTCAAAGACCTGGACTTTCCTCTTGTTTTATAAAGAGCTGTGGCTGAACTTTGAAGCTAGAAGCCTCTTTTTACTCTCGGACAGACTGGATATCAAGGCACTTTTCTCCGGATGGGAGGTGGGGTGGGAAATACGGCTTTGAGATTGAAAACTGGGAAAAGATCTCTTTTCTCAAGGTGGATTGTTGCTTCCTAGAAATTGGAAGCCACTGATCAGATGTGTCAGGAACTCTGACAAAAGGTTAACGAGGAATTAAACATGCATTGGCTTCATAGACCAAAGATGCAAATACAATGAATTGGGAAATCGAAGCTCTAATCACAATTCCCCACCCCCCATGTGTGTGTGTGTATACAACTTCCACATTAAAAGATAAAAGGAACCCAAAATTATTGAGTTCCTGTTATAAGCACTGAATTTATACTAATACTGGTACTGTATGTTATAATCATATTTTGCTGTTCCTGTCCCAGCTAGCTCCTCGCTATCTTCCCTACATCCTCCAGTGATGGTTTACAAAGAATCACCTGTGAGGGATTATCTTGACTAGGCTAACTGAAGTCGGAAGAGCCACCTTAACTGTGGGCAGCACCATTCCATACAGTGGAGGTCCTAGATTATATAAAAATGAGAGAGCTGGAGCCAGGTATGGTGTGCCACACCTTTAACCCCAGCATTTGGGAGGCAGAGGTAGAAAAATTTCCATGAGGCCAGCCTGAACTGGAGTGAGACCCTGCCAAAAAAAGAAAAAAAGAAAGAAAGGAAGGAAGGAAGGAAGGAAGGAAGGAAGGAAGAAAAAAGAAAGAGAAAGAAAGAAAGAAGGAAGGAAAGAAAGAAAGAAGAAAGAAAGAAAGAAAGAAAGAAAGAAAGAAAGAAAGAAAGAAAGAAAGAAAGAAAGAAAGAAGGAAAGAAAGAAGAAAGAAAGAAAGGAAGGAAGGAAGGAAGGAAGGAAGGAAGGAAGGAAGAAGAAAGAAAGAAAGAAAGAAAGAAAGAAAGAAAGAAAGAAAGAAAGAAAGAACGAAAGAACGAACGAACGAACAAAAGAAAGAAAGAAAGAAAGAAAGAAAGAAAGAAAGAAAGAAAGAAAGAAAGAAAGAAAGAAAGAAAGAAAGAAAAGCAAGCGAGCATGTTGAGCACCTGCATTCACCACCTTGGTTCTCGCTGTAAGCAGGACGTGGCCAGTTCAGCTTCAACCTTCTGCTACCAGTCAGTCCTTCCCTGCGTCTAGGATGGTGACATGCAGCTGTGAGGAGAAATGAGTCAGCAAGAGATGGTGACTAATCCACCTCCCATCCCATTAGTTTCTCGACCCCAACCGTCTTACATGAGAAAACATAAATTCCTAATAGTTAAAATCCCGCAGGACCACATGGGATGATTTGTGTCTCAGTCATTGCAAAGGGGTGACAGGGGACAGGTGGGGACAGGTCTGATAGGACATGGTGAGAGCCGGTGGGTGAGGGGCTTTGAGTGTCAAGTGAGAAGGAAGAATGGAAATTGCTTTCATTTGTCTTCTATTTAGATTTGTTTGTCTGCTTGCTTGTTTGTTTGTTTGAGACAGAGTCTCCCTCCATAGCCAAGGCTGACTTGGAACTCAGTGTGTAACCCAGGCCAGCCTTAAACTCATGGCAATCCCCTTGCCTCAGCCTCCTGAATGCTATGATGATGTAAGCAAGCACGTTTGGCTTATAATATGCATTTATAATATTAATATCTACCAACATTATACTTGAACTGTAAATAACCTAAATGCCTTTTTTGGCACATGCCCATGTGTTGTACCTGTGTGTGTGTGCATGTGTGTGTGCACATGTGCGTGTGTGTGTGCGTGTGTGTTTGAGGGAGGGCACACACGGCACACGTGTGGAGAAAGAGGACAGTGTTCGGGATGTCTTTGCCTTCCACCACATTTGAGGCAGGGTCTCTTGTTCACTGTTCCGTCTTCCAGGCTAGCTGCTTTGTGAGCTTCTGCGTGATGCTCCTGACTCTGTCTCCTGTCTCACTGGAGGCGTGCTGGAATTGCAAAAGCTTATCGAGCTTTGAGCTTTTACATGGGTTCTGGGGGTCCAAACTCAGTTAGGTTTGTGTAGCAAGCACTTCCCCGAGCCATCTCCCCAGCCCTCTACATGTCTTCATCTAACAGGTGCTAATGTGTTTCCTCGTTGGCATAGAGAAGGAATTTTTTTTTTATTATTTAAGCTTCATTTAACTTGTTCTGTGCTAACAAGCTTCAGGAGAACTTGAGTTTATCTGACTCAATTTCCTCAGCTTAAACGTAAGTAGAATGAGGCCTGGTGAATTGAGATGATTTTCTGTGGACCACATGCCAGTAAATGGCAAAATAAATGATGACAAACTAGACCTAGCCTTCCTCCTAACGAAAACTTCCAAATAAGGATAGGAAATTCTTACAATTTTAAGTGAGTCTTTGATTAAAAAAAGATCAGCAGCAGCAGTCTATTAACTTCTGAGGAAAAAAGAGACTCTGATTACCAAGTTCAAATTTTTAAGATATGAAAGAAGTTCCCCTTTACCCACAGCCCTCGACGCCTGATGTCTGATTTTCTGAGCCCTTGCCAGCTCGTTTTGCTGCTTTCATAATCTCTCTGCCAATTCACTTCAGTTCCCCCCATCAGAACACAGTTCCACTCCCAAACCCAAACCGTTTCATCAGCCACCCATTTACAACCCTGCCTACATTCCATCGATGAATGAATAGAATATTGATTACCGGGGGAAGACAGGTCTAGACTCGAACCACAGCTCTGGCCTGTCACCTTCTCCAGTAAGCTGTGTTTCAAGCAAATCTCTTAAGCAATATGACCTTTAATTTCTACAGCTGAGAAATGGGAGTAAGAGAGTTCACGTTGAATTGTTGAAGTTCAGCCAAATTTTTAAAAAGATGCCTACAGAACGTAATTATATAAACAGCAAATGAGGGAAAATCAGGTAACTGAATTATCAGCGGCATTCAAACCACAGAGAGGGTCATGTCCTGGTCTGTTTTGTTTTTGAAGCAAAGTTGGAGTTAAGACTAGGTTTTAATATAAATTTAAGGCACAAACATGAAGAGAGGGGAGAGATGTAAGAGAAGTAGGGTATTAGAGTATGTGTGAGCTTCTTAGAGAGAGAAAACAGAGAGAGAGATACAGAGAGAAAAAGAGAGAGAGAGAGAGACTATGTCACAACCTTTAAAATGTGGTGGCTATCAAAGAAAGACATGACATTTCCAAGAAATTACAGAACAGGGGCTGGAGAGATGGCTCAGCGGGTAAGGCACTTGCCTCCAGTGCCTAAGGCCCTGGGTTCAGTTCCCCAGGACCCACATAAGCCAGACCCACAAGGTGGTGGCCCTGGTGCGCTCTCTCTCTCTCTCTCTCTCTCTTTCTCTCTCTCTCTCTTTCTCTCTCTCTCTCTAAATAAACAAAAAAAAGAAATTACAGAACAGTTTTCATTGTGTGACAAGCTTCTAAACTTAGTTCTCCAAGCCATCAGATGTAAGTCAGGTAAGAGAACAGTAACCCCACCACCTGCAACCCAGGTGAGACCTGGAGAGTCCTTAGAGGAGACAAAGAATTTTTCAAGGGAAGCCAGGTGTGGTGATGTTGCATCTATGACTCTAGAACAGAACCGGTGGAGGCAGGAGGATCAGAAGTTCAAGGTCACCCTTGGCCATATCAAGAGTTTGAGCCAGCCTGAGCTACATGAGACCCTGTCTCAAAACAAAACAAACAAACAAAACCATAATTTCATAAGGGAGGAAAAGTCCCATCCCAACTACTTTCATGTTGTATCTGACAAAAGTAACAGGTTGGACTTTCCATTCTGGTAGCTTCCAGCTGGGGAAGAAATAGAGCGGATGGACAGCAAAGCCATCCTAAATACCCACCACCCATGACCTCCAGCAAGGAGCAGTGGCTTCTGTGGATGCCATGCAGCTCAGCCGGTAGAGAATGTGATGGTAGACACCTGTAACCCCAGCGCTGGGGCAGTGGAGGCAGGAGGACCAGAAGTTCAAAGACTTGTAGTCTGTGTGTGTGTGTGTGTGTGTGTGTGTGTGTGTGTGTGTGTGTACATATATGTGCATATAATTAGAACATAAATAAAAATTTTAAAATAAGGTGAAATGCAGTGTTCAAAATGAGAAGGAAAAGGTTGGGGAGACAGCTCAGTGGTTAAGGTGCTTGCCTGCAAAGCCTAACATCCTGGGTTTAAATCCCCAGTACCCACAGAAAGCCAGATGTGCAAAGCAGTGCATGCATCTGGAGTGCATTTACAGTGGTAAGAGGCTGTGGAGTACTCATATGTTCTCTCCCTGCCTCCCTCCCTCCTTTTCTCTCTCTCTCCCTCTCTCTCCCTCCCTCCCTCTCTCTCACCCACCATGATAGCACTAAGAACAAATTCCCAAGCAGATGGAACAGAGCTACTGAACACAACGTCAAGCTCAACCCCATTCATGGGGGGGGGGGGCTGTTCTGTGGCCTTCCCAGGAATCCTGCCTGTGTAGCTGCTGGTTTTGCCTCTTTTCCATCTGGGTACTGGATTTGGGGTCCATTCTTCTGTTACAGCACGTGGTGAGACCGTTTGCTCAGGGCCCTTCTGCATAAAGCCTCAAACCTGCACCTGCCATGGGGGGGGGGCAGTACTGCGCAGTCCTAGAGGGCCGCTGGAGTGCTCTGCCCTCCACTCGCCACCGCAGCCAACAAGAGTCCTGGAGCTGTGCCCAGGCTCCTAGCAGGCCTCCCTTCTGTCTTCTAAGGCCATTATGCGGGCCTGTTAGGATCCCCACTGGAGGGCAGACAACTTGGCCTCTGGTAGTGCCCCCCTAGCACGTGAAGGGGCCTGGGTTTGTTTCTTGGAAAGGAAAGGAGGGAGGGAAGGAGGGAGGGGAGGGGAGGGAAAGGAAGGGGAGAGAAGGGAAGGGAAAGAAGAAAGAAGGGAGGGAGAGAAGGAATAAGCAGAGGAAGAAAGGAAGGAAAGAATGAATAAAAGGGAGAGAAAGGTCTCTATACATTGACTTGCAGGAACATTCATGTTATATTCACAACAAAAAGTAAGTTACAAAAAATGGACTTTACCATCCTATCTTATACATATATATTACTATCCTATGGTAAATAGCCTCAGCAGAAATGTCACGTGATTCTCTGTACTGTGTGCGCATGCCTGTATGACTAGGAAAAAAGTATGGAGAGATACAGAGTGAGGAACTAGTTGACAATTCCCTCTCTTTCTACTATCTTTTTTAAAAAATATTTTACTTATTTGCAAGCAGAGGTAGAGGAGAGAGAGAGGGAGAGAGAAAGAGAGAGAGAGAGAGAGAGAGAGAGAGAGAGAGAGAGAGAGAGAGAGAGAGAGAGAGAGAGAGAGACAGAATGAACTGCCAAGGCCTCCTGCAAACAAACTCCACTTTGTGCATCTGGCTTTACGTGTGTACTGGGGAATTGAACTCAAATTACTGGGCTTTTCAGACAAGTGTCTTAACCACTGGGCCATCTCTCCAGCTCTCTTTAATCCCTATATGAAGATCTCAGCCGGGTGTGGTGGCTCATGCCTTTAACCCCAGGATTTGGGAGGCTGAGACAGGACGATCTCTGAATTCCAGGGCACCCTGACCTACACAGCGAGTTCCAGGTCAGCCTGAGATTAAGACCCTGCCCCCACCTCCACACACTCAAAAAGCTGTTCTCAATAGTCACTAAATATTGTCACAAATACCATGCCAAATCAGACTGTGAAAACCACCTCAGTCTGTACGCCGATTGCTCCTCTTCCTCTTTTCTCTTCTTGGTCTCCACTCCTGGGTGTGTTCTGTATTAACAATGAATTAAAGAGATTCAGACAAGGATCTTCACAAACTGTGAGAACCAGAGACAGAGGCAGAGATTGCAGGTAGCAGCTGCAAGCAGCAGGCACTGTCCGCAGGACGCCTCCCTCTGCTGTCCATTCTAGGAACTGCAGCCCCATTGCTTCGCCTCAGGCCATGAAATGGACAGTTTTAAAAAGGGTCATATGTAATAACACACTCCAAAAATAAAAATAAGATTCTACGATTCATTCGAAGCACTTGGCCTCTGCAGCCAACTAACCTCTGTTCATAAGTCAGTGTAGAGTGTGTATGGCCCGTCTGTATGTCTCTGCAGTGCCTGGACTGGCCCCTAGAGATTGAAGATGGCTCATAAATGATTAGAAAGTTAAAATTTCTAAGTGTAGTTGGGACAAGTCATTGAAGCAAATCCACTACAACTCTCTACCCCAGTTTCTTTTTTCTGAAAAAGAAAGAACAAACAATAGCAATTATTAAGCTCCCGTGAGGCTAAGGCATGAGAAGTGGGGAGATTAGCTCTCAGTGTTCTTGTTTTGGCAAAAGCAGAGGTTAGTAATGGTCACACCTGGCACTTGAGAGGTGCCAGGACTACAGGCCAGCACCACACCTAGGACTATGGCAAGGATGAGGAAATGCAAAGGGCATTGGCATTGTGCCTGCCTGAAGTCCTTCAGCAAAGGTCTTTGTCTCCTGTCATTCAAACTAGATTCAGTATGTTCATATAGTAAAGTTCCAGATAGATAGATAGATAGATAGATAGATAGATAGATAGATAGATAGATAGATAGATAGATATCAATTAGAAACTAAGAGACCTAAATCTTTATATAAAGCTTGGCATGGCGGTTTATGCCTTTACCAGCATTCTGGAGGCTAAAGTAGGAGGATCACTGTGAGTTCAAGGCCAGCCTGAGTCTAGAGAGAGTGAATTCCAGGTCATCCAGGGCTACATTCAGACTGCCTTGAAGACAAATTATATACATCACAATGGGTCTTAGGCTAGCCTAAGTTACATAGTAAGTTTAAGACATATCCTGCCTCCCACAAAAAAAATAACAGAAGAAAACACAGCATAAAGAGCATTTCCTCAAACAGAAATTGCATAAGAGCAAACGGGATGGGGAATATCCTCAGTAAAGAAGAAAAGGGGGGGAGGGGAGGGCAGTGGGGAATTGGGGATAACAACTCATTGTTTGCCCACTAAATGTTGTAACTCATTATGGACAATAAAGTAAAAAAAAAAGAAGAAGAAAAGGTGAGAAAAAGCACAAAGTCAGAAGGAACAAGGCTTGTTTGAGCAGCAGAGAAAGGAAGTTACAATCAACAGATTTAAAAGCCACTCCTTAAGTTATTTATTTATTTATTTATTTATTTATTTATTTATTTATTTATTGAGGTAGAGTCTCGCTCTAGCCCAGGCTCACCTAGAATTCACTCTCAGTCTCGGGCTGACCTTGAATTCACAGTGATCCTCCTGCCTCTTTGGGAGCAACAAAGGCCCTAGGATACGACTTTGAGCCAGAGGCTCAGTCTTAATTGTACACCCAAGCGGCATTAGGCATACCATGTGTACCAAAGTAATCTGTTTTAAAAACATGGGTTTAGCCAAGGTTAGAGTTGGAATGCCAACATACCCATTTTATAAACAGGAATGCCATGGCCAAGGTCAGTGCTAGGGAAAAACAGAAGCTTATGGGGCGATCAAGGTATTTGTGTAAATAATAGATAATGTTGTTTTGGGATTTATACAGATACACAGTCAACACATTCCTGATGTATCTTCCTTTTGCTTTCTGAAATGCAAACATGCTTCTCATGTAATCTTTTTTATTTATTTTTTGGTTTTTTGAAGTAGGGTCTCACTCTAGCCAAGGCTGACCTGGAATTCACTATGTAGTCTCAGGTTGGCCTCGAACTCATGGTGATCCTCCTACATCTGCCTCCCGAGTGCTGGGATTAAAGGCATGCACCCCCACGCCCGGCTTCATGTAATCTTAAACTCTAATGAACAAGTGCATCAAAGCACAACAGTTATTCCTGTGCTGTGAGCCTTGAATCCCACCTCAGGTTTTCATAGCCTTTCAACCAGATGTGACTAGACCAGTCCGGTCACAACCTCTGCCTCCTGAGTGCTGGGATCAAAGTCATGCACCACCATGCCAGGCCTCATTCCTGAACTTTCTATCCAGTATGGCAATCACTAGCCATATGTGACTCCCCAGTTCTCCAAGGTTCAGGGTCCTCCCACCATCACCACCACCACGAGGGCAACCAGGGACCCACAGCTGTCCATTCTCATCACCATCGTCTCCTCGACGTCCACCCCTTTCAGGGAGCTCAATGCCAAGCTCGGCCTCTTCCCCTCTCCTGGTTCCCTTGGCCTAGTCTAACTTCCTAGGGTGTCATCAGGACTGAGAGCTCGTTGTGAACTTGACCTTGGCAGTACTTAATGCTTCCCACACTGAGTAAACGTTGGGAGCACTCATGGTGGTTGTGAAAACAGGGGTTACCCTAGGATCTGGCCAGAGATCCCAGAAGAAAAGCAGAGGCAAATATTTTTCTTTTCTTACCATATTTATTTATTACATCATGTACTGTGATCACGGTCCCCTCCCTTCACTCTCTCTTCTTCCCTCTCTCCCAGATCCTTCCACTGAATCCCTTCCTACCTCCAAGTAGTCCTGCTTCTGTTGTGATGTCTTCCGTCCTCTGATTTTGCCTTTCTCCATCATCTATAAAGATATGTGGATGAGCCCAATATTATACAGGTAATAACGGCTGCTGTGAATTCATAAATGTAACAACCACCTGCTGCCTGGAAGGCAATGTTCCAGAGCACTCCTCCCCATCCCTGGCTCTTACACTCCGTCTTTTCTTGTCAAGGCACCTTCTCAGGTGCCATGTTTGATGGTATCCTGTCCTGAGCCCTGAGACTTGTCATCCTCAACCAGAGTTGTTCAGGAATTTAAGAGCATAGTTCAGGAATATTGAAATTTAATAAAACAAAATGACATTCGATTTATTGTTTGTTTATTTATTTATGAGAGAGAGTGTGGGAACACCAGGGATTCTTGCCACTGTGAGCAAACTCCAGACACATGCACCACTTTGTGCATCTGGTTTTATGTGGATACTGGGGAATTGAACTCAGGCCATTGGGCTTTGCAAGCAAACACCTTTAATTGCTAAGCCATCTCCCCAGCCCCAAAATGACATTCTTAGTTTGATCAACACCTGTCGCGTCCCTGCTCGTCCAGCAAGAAAGGACACGACCACCAGAGTTCTTCTCCGCAGCATTTTACTCAAGAAACCTTACAAGTTACATTGTTACTAAAAGCTACTTCATTCTGCTTTCTTCTCTCTTCTTCATTCTTCTTCTCCTTCTTCTTCCTCTCCTATTCTTCTTCTCCTTCTCCTCCTCCCGCGCTCAGGTGTGCAGCAATTTTAAGTCCAACTATAGCCTATTAGCATTACATACGTACACATTCATAATTGGTCCAAAATACACGGAAGCATGCCAGGCACCAAGCCATTTCCATAGAAGGAGACAATAAAATTCTCTGGAATGCAGGACACGTGGGGCAGCGAACAGAGGCCAGCGCCATCTTCTCAGC
>PVHP010036240.1:7650-18085 GCA_004024765.1 Zapus hudsonius | reverse complement strand
GAAGCTTCTCTTTCAAACTATCAAAATAACCCTTTCCTCCCATGAGCTGCTTCTGGTTGTGTTTTGCCTCAGCAACAAGAGTGACTATTAGAGTGTGTTAGACCACATCATGCTACTTTCTGAAATGTTACTACGGACAACAAAAAGAGACATAAGAGCATCTGGCATGTTTTGAGAGAGTGTCCTATGAAGCCCAAGCTGGTCTCAGCATACTATGTAGCTAAGGATGACCTTGAACTTCTCATACTCCTATCTCTACCTCCCCAGTGCTAGGATTGCTGGGATCGAATCCAGGGCTTCATGAATGCTAGGCAAGCACTCCAGTCTTCCAATTGGGCTAAATCCCCCACCCAAATGTTTGCTAAAATACAAATTCCTGGCTACATCCTGAGCCTAGGAAATCAAATTCTCTAGAATAGGTATCAAGTTTCATCCACTCAATCAATCATGCATCCAGGGCTGGAGAGATGGCTCAGCAGTTAAGGCACTTGCCTCCATTGCCTAATGCCCCAGGTTCAATTCCCCAGTACCCAGATAAGCCAGATACACAAGGTGGTGGCCCAGGTGTTCTCTCTCTCTCTCTCTCTCTCTCTCTCTCTCTCTCTCTCTCTCTCTCTCTCTCTCTCTCTTTCTCTCTCTCTAATTGAAAATAAATAAAATATTTTTTAAAATCATGCATCCATTCAATAAATGTGCACTGAGAGACTATTTTGTACATTAGTAACAAAGCACTTAGTAAAATACCTAAGATCATTGTTCTCATAGGTTTTGAAGGCTAGGATATGAGCCATACTACACAAATTACACAAAACAATTTGATATATTTTTGTATGTTTATATGTGTGTGGTATGCATTCATGCATGTGTAGGTAAATAAATGAGTGTAGGTGCCCATGCACATATATGTATGCATGCTTGTGGAGGCCAAAGGTCGATGCTGGGTGTCTTCCTCAACTGTCTCTACTTTGTATTTTTTTAAACATTTTATTTATTTATTTATTTGAGGGGGGGGGCAGACAGAGAAACAGAGAATAGGAGCTCCAGGGCTTCCAGTCACTGCAAATGAATTCCAGATGCATGCACCCTCTTGTGCATCTGGCTTTATATGGGCACTGGGGAATCGAACCTGTGTCCTTCTGGATTACAGGAAAATGCCTTAACCGCTAAGCCATCTCTTCAGCCCATCCACTTTGTTTTTTGAGGCATTCTCTCACTGACCTGAAACCCACTGATTAGACCAGACCAGATAGCAAACCCAAGCGATCCCATCTTTGCTTCCCCAGGACTAGGATTCCTCAGCTTTTATGTGGGTCCTGGGAATCTAACCTCAAGCCCTCAAACTTGCACAGCAAACACTTTACCTAGTGAGGCATCTCCCTACCCCTCAAACAATGTAACATTAAAAAGTGGTGGCACACACCTTTAATCCCAGCACTCAGGAGGCAGAGGTAAGCGGATCACCATGCGTTCAATGCCAACCTGAGACTACATAGTGAATTCCAGGTCAGCCTGGGCTAGAGTGAGACCCTATCTTAAATGAATATATGTATGTATGTATGTATGTATGTATGTATGAATTGCATCTTGAAAAACCTGAATATTTTAATATAAACACTGGCATCATTTTAAAGCTCACTGAGCTTTTATGAAAGAGAAAGATGATTTGCAAACATACAATAAAGTTTTGATCATTAATAATAACTTGTAGAACTAAGGATGTAACCAGTTGGTAAACTGCTTGCCCAGCATGCACAAAGCTCTAGGATTTGATTCAGAGATTAAGGATGCTTGCTGGCAAAGCCTGCCAGCCCAGGCTCAATTCCCTGGTACCCATGTAAAGCCAGATGCACAAAGTGACACATGGGTCTGGAGTTTCTTTGCAAAGGAGCCCTGGTGTACTCATTCATATTCTCTCTTCTATCTCTTTCTCTCTCTCATTCTCACAAAAAAAAGTTTTTTTTTTTTTAAAAATGGGCTTGGTGAGGTGGTGCAGGCCTACAATCCCAGCACTTGGGAAGTAGAGGTAGGAAGATCAGGTCATCCTTAACTACACAGCAAGTTAGAGACTAGGATAGGTTACTTGCATCAAGGGGCTGAAGAGACGGCTCAGTGGTTAGAGGTACTCCCCAGTACCACATAAAAACAGATGCACAAAGTGGTGGGCTACAGATCTGGAGTTCTTCTGCAGTGGCAAAAGGCACTGACCCTCCCATACGCAGGCTCTCACTTGCATGAGTGCTCTTGCTCTTGCTTGTGTGCTCTCTCATGTTCTCTCTCTCTCTCTCTCTCTCTCTCTCTGAAGAGAAAAAAAGAATAAAATTTCATCAAGCCAGGCGTAGTGGCACATACCTTTAATCCCAGCATTTGGGAGACTGAAGTAGGAGGATAACCTTGAGCTGGAGGCCAGTATGAGCTATAGAGTGTGTTGCAGGTCATCCTGGACTAATCGAGACTGCCACAAAAATAAAGATAATGGACCATGTGGACAGTGAATAAGCTAGGAAATTAAAAACATCTTATTGTGTACATTAGATAAGAACTGGCCAAGGTGTGTTGGCACACACATGCAATCCCAGCACTCAAGAGGGTGAGGCAAGAAGATATGTAAGTTCAAGGCCAACCTGGAGTACATAGTGAGTTTGAGACCAGCTTTAGCTACATAATGAGACCCTGTCTCAGTTTTTAAAAGGTGGGGGTGGGGATGTGGCTGGAGAGATGGCTCAGTGGTTAAGGTGCTTGCTTGCAAAGCCTAACGACCTGGGTTTGCTTCCCCAATACCCGCATAAAGCCACATGCACAGAGTGGCATATACATCTGAAGTTCATTTGCAGCAACTGGAGGCCCTGGTTTGCCCATTTTTGCTGTTTGTCTGTCTGTCTGTCTGTCTGTCTGTCTCTCTCTCTCTCTCTCTCTGCTTACAAATAAAAATTTTTAAAAATAAGAAAACCCAATTTGGGAAGCAAGGCAGTAAAACAAGTCTCAATCTGAGTATGGTTCCAATCACGATAGAACTGACTTAGATTAACAACAAAAAGTTCCACTAATGTTTGGAAAGCAGCTTAATTCTAAAAAGATCAATGGAAATTTTTTTAAAGCTGGGGTATAGCTACATTCCTTATCATAATTGACAGATTTCAATATCACTAGATATTTTTACATGCTGGAGAAAATAATCTAAAGAAATTCAAAGAAAGATCAAATTTAAAATATTTTCCTTGGGCTGGAGATGGCTCAGTGGTTAAGGCACTTGCCTGCAAAGCTCAATGACTGGGGTTCAATTCCCCAGTGCCCACATAAACCACAATGACACATGCATCTGGAGTTCATTTACAGCAGCTAGAGGCCCTGGTTCACCCATTCTCTCTTTCTTCTATCTCACTCTCTGCTTGCAAAAAAAATAAAATAAAATAGCATTTTCTTGGAGGGTAGGAAGATGGATCAGTGGATGAAATGCTTGCCAGCACAGGCTACAGGACCAAAATTCAGATCCCTAGCATGCATGTAACAGCTAGGTGGGTGTGGCAGCCCACCTGTAATCCCCAGCACAAGGCCACCATATGTAGGTAAAAGATCTATGAACTGGGCTGGAGAGGTGGCTCAGCGGATAAGGCCACTTGCCTCCAGTGCCTAAGGCCCCTGGTTCAATTCCCCAGGACCCACATAAGCCAGACCCACAGGTACCCTGGTGTGTGCTCGCTGCTCTCTCTCTCTCTCTCTCTCTCTCTCTCTCTCTCTCTCTCTCTCTCTCTCTCTCTCTCTCTCTCTCTCTCTCCTTGAAAAATGAATAAATAAAATATTTTTAAAAAAAGATCTATGAACTGATTTCATGTATACATCTTCAAGCTATGGGTCTAGTTATCTTTCTATTACGTTGGCAACACATAGATGGACAACTATTTATTCAATCTGTTTCTCCCTTTCTCTCTCCTACCCTCCCTTCTGCCCTGTTTTATGAAGCCTAGGCTAGCTTAGAACTCATGTGATCCTCTTCCCTTTACCTCCTGAGTGCTGGCATTACAGGTGTGTGCTACCATGTCTGAATCCATATTTTTTTTCCAATCTTAAACAGTTGATAAGGGTTTATCAATCTTGTTTATCCTTTTAATGAACCACTTTTTTTTTTTTTTTTTTTTTTTGGTTTTTCAAGGTAGGGTCTCGCTCTAGTCCAGGCTGACCTAGAATTCACTATGTAGTCTCAGGGTGGCCTTGAACTCACGGCAATCCTCCTACCTCTGCCTCCCCAGTGCTGGGATTAAAGGCATGCGCCACCACGCCCAGCTATGAACCATTCTTGTTTCATTAATTCTTTGAATTGTTTCTTAAGTTTCTTTTTTTTTTTTTAATTTTTAATGATTGAAAAAAATACATCTAAAGCCGAAGCTTCTGGAAGAACCACTTGTTCTTGCCGGTCTTATATCTGGAAAGGAGAAAGGACACCAATCAACAAAGGAGGATGAAAAGACTCTTCCAAGGGAAATAAATATATAAATCTACTCACCTCTCCTCAAACTTAAGTTTCTATTTCATTAATTTCTGCCTTGATCATTATTTCTTTCTGTTTACTGACTTTTGGTTTGGTTTGTTCTTTTTTCCAAAGCCTTAAGGTATAGCATTAAGCTATTTATTTGTGATCTCTCTTATTTCTTTCTTTCTTTCTTTTTTTGTGTGTGTGTGTGTTTTTGAGGTAGGGTCTCACTCTAGCCCAGGCTAAC
Source organism: Zapus hudsonius (assembly GCA_004024765.1). Classification (NCBI taxonomy): domain Eukaryota; kingdom Metazoa; phylum Chordata; class Mammalia; order Rodentia; family Dipodidae; genus Zapus; species Zapus hudsonius. The sequence continues at coordinate 13,373 of PVHP010036240.1, read as the reverse complement.
CTTGAATTCACTATGTAGTCTCAGGGTGTCCTTGAACTCACGACAATCCTCCTACCTCTGCCTCCCAAATGCTGGGATTAAAGGTGTGCGCCACCACGCCCGGCCTTCTTATTTCTTAATATAGGAACTTAAAGCTATAGGAACTTAAAGCTATAAATTTCCCCCGATGGCATTCCCATCCTATCCCAAACCTGTCCCAAAGGTTTTGGTATGTTGTATTTTCATTTTCATTTGAGTCTAGGAATTTTTTATTTCCTATGCCAAACTGACCAAAAGAAAGACTCTGGGATGGAGAAATTGCTCAGTGGTTAATGCACTTGTCAACAAAGCCTAACCAGGTTTGATTCCCCAATACTCACATGAAGCCAGATGCATGCATCTGGAGTTCATCTGCATTGGCTGGAAGCCCTGGCATACCCTGTCTGTATCTCTTCTAAGCATAATGGTCTAGGTTTGATTTCCCAGTACCCACAAAAAGCCAGATGCACAAAGTGGGGCATTTGCAGCAGCTGGAGGCCCTAGGATGCCTATTCTCTCTTTTTCTGTCTCTCTCTGCTAACAAATAAATTATAAATGTTGAAAATGAATTTAAAAAGAGACTCAAATTACTAAAATTATGAATGAAAAGGGCACTGTTAAAACTGATAACAGGGCTAGAGAGCTAGCTCAGTTGTTAAGGTGTTTGCCTCCAGAGCATAAGGACCCAGGTTCTATTCTCCAATATCCACGTAAGCCAGATGCAAAAAGTAGTATATGCATCTGGAGTTTGTTTGCAGTGGCTAGAGGCCCTGGCACGCCCATATTTTCTCTCTCTCTGTATCTCTCTGCTTACAAAAGAATAAAGTAATATATATATATATATATACCAATAAAATTCAGAAATCTTAAGAACATACATTAAAAACATATACTCTTCTAAATTTGAAAATCTAAAAGAAATGGACAAATTTCTAGATATATATGACCCGCTAAAATTAAATCAAGATAAACCATTTAAGCAGACCTATAACAAGAAATGAGATCAAAGCAGTTAAAAAAAAAAAAGTCATGCCAGGCATAGTGGCACATACCTTTAATCCCAACATTCAAAAGGCAGAGGTAAAATTGCTGTGATTTCAAGGCCAGCCTGTGAGTTCCAGGTCAGCCTGGGCTAGAGTGAGACCCTACCTCGAAAACCAAAAAAAAAAAAAACCCTCAAACCAAAAAAAAGTCCACACCCAGATGGATTAACTGGTGAATTTTATCTCCACAGAAGAGCTAACACCAATGCTTCTCAAACTTTTCCAAAAAACTGAAAAGGAAGAAAAACTACCAAACTCCTTTTACAAAGCTAGCCCTAATACCAAATCAGATAAAGACACAAGTGGAGGCACACACCTTCAATCCCAGCCTGGAGTTACAGAGAGTCCTAGGTCAGCCTGGACTGAATTAAGACCCTACCTCAAAAAAATTAAAATTAAAACACAAATAGATTAAAACAAAGAAAATTACAGACCAATCTCCCTCATGAACACAGATGCAAAAATTCTCAACAAAAGACTGACCAACAGAATACAGAGAACACATCAAAAAGATCATTTATCCTGATCAAGTGGGTTTTATGGCAGAATGCAGAGATGATTCAACATATGCAAATCAGTAAATGTAATACACCATGAAAATGGACTCAAGGACCAAAATCCCATGATCATCTCAATAGATGCAGAAAAGGCATTTGATTTTTGTTGTTATTGTTGTTTATCAAGGTAGGGCCTCACTCTAGCCCAGACTGAACTAGAACTCATTTGTAGTCCCAGGCTGGCCTCAAACTCAGTGATCCACCTACCTTTTGCCTCCCAAATGCTGGAATTAAAAGCATGCACCACCACATCTGTCCAGCAGAAAAGGCATTTGATAAAATTCAACATCCCTTCATGATGATATCCTAAAGAAACTGGGATCATGGGCTGGAGAAGGCTTATTGCTTAAGGTGCTTGCCTACAAGGCCAGATAACCCAGGCTTGATTCCCCAGTACCCTCATACAACCAGATGCACAAAGGGACACATCTGGAGTTTGTTTGCCATGACTAGAGGCCCTTGCATGCCCATTCTCTTGGTCTCTTCTCTCTAATTAACTAAAAACCTTTTTAAAAATAAAGAAACTGGGAACAGAAGGGAAGTATCTCAACATAATAAAGGCTATTTGTGGGCTGGGCGCACACCTTTAATCTCAGCACTTGGAAGGCAGAGGTAGGAGGAATGCCATGAGTTCAAGGCCACCCTGAGACTACATAGTGAATTCCAGGTCAGCCTGGGCTAGAGCGAGACCCTTCCTCGAAAATCCCCCCCCCCCACAAAAGGTTATTTGTGACAAACTTATAGCCAGTGTTAAACTACATGGGGAAAAAAAAAATCAAAGCATTTCCACTAAAATAAGGTTCAGATTTTCTCCACTATTATTTAATATAGTACTGGAAGTCTTAGCTACACCTTTAATACAAGAAACACAAATAAAAGGGATACAGAGGCTGGAGAGATGGCTCAGCGGTTAAGATGCTTGCTTGTAAAAGGGATACAAATATAAAAAGAAGTTATTGTTATTTGCAGATGATTCTATATGTAAGGGACCCTAAAGACTACCAGAAAACAGAGCTGATCAACACTTTCGTAAAGTAGCAGAATACAAAAATCAACACACATATACCAATAACAAATGTGATGAAGATGAAATCAGGAAAACACTCCATTCACAACTGCCTCTAAAATAGATAAATGATAGATGATAGATAGATAGATAGATAGATAGACAGATAATATATACCTGCAAAGCCTGATGCCCTGAGTTCAATTTCCCAGCACTCATATAAAGCCAGACACAAAATGACACATGCATCTGAAATTCAATGCAGCAGCAAAAGGCACACCCATATTCATTCTCATATTCTCTCTCTCTCTCTCTCTCTCTCTCTCTCTCTCTCTCTCTCTCATACACACACACACACAAAACTTTAAAACATTCAAGAAAGAAACTAAAGATAACAGGAAATGGGAAGACATCCCATGTTCATATATTAGAAGAATCAATATCATGAAAATGTCTCCTACCAAAAGCATCTACAGATTTAATGCAATTCCCATCAAATTTCCAATGGCACCCTTCACTGAAATAGAAAAAACAATCCTAAAATTCATTTAGAAACACAAAAAAACTCAAATAGCCAAAGCAGTAATGAGCAACAAAAATAAACTGATAGTATCACCATGTCTGATTTTAAGATATAAAGATATATTACAGGGCCATAGTTCAAAAACAGCATGGTACTGGCACAAAAACAGACACACAGATTAATGGAACAAAATAGAGGACCCAGATATAAACTCAGACAGCTATAGTCATCTAATTTTTGACAAAAATATTCATTGGAGAAATGACAGCCTCTTTAATAAATGATGCTAGGGAAACTGGATATATATATGTGTGTGTGTATATATATATATATATATATATATAATGTGTGTACATATATATATATATATGGATAAAAATAAAATAGATCCTTGGGCTGGAAAGATGGCTCAGCGGTTAAGGTGCTCGCCTGCAAAACCTAACAACCCAGCTCAATTCACCAGTGCCCATGCACAAAGTGGTGCATGCATCTGGAGTTCGTCTGCAATGGCTAGAGGTCCTGGCACACCCATTCATTCTCTCTCCTCTCTCCTCTCTTCTCTCTCTCTCTCTCTCTGTCTCTCACTCTCAAATAATAATAAAATATTTTAAAAAGAAAATAGATCCTTATCTCTCTCCCCATATAAGAATCAAGGCCAAATGGATCAAAGACCTTAATACCAGACCTGAAACTCTGAAATTGCTAGAAGAAAAAACAGGCACTAGGCATGGTGGCGCACGCCTTTAATCCCAGCACTCAGGAGGCAGAGGTAGGAGGATCACCTTGAGTTCAGGGCCACCCTGAGACTACAGAGTGAATTCCAGGTCAGCCTGGGCTAGAGTGAGACCCTACCTCGAAAAACCAAAAAAAAAAAAAAAAAAAATCAAGGCCAGGTGTGGTGGCACAACATGCCTTTAATCCCAGCACTTGGGAGGCAGAGGTAAGAGTTCAAGGCTAGCCTGAGATTACATGGTGAATTCCAGGTCAGCCTGGGCTAGTGCGGGACCCTACTTGGAAAAAAAAGAAAAAAATAATAAGGAAGGAAGAAAGAAAGGGAGAGAGAGGAGGAGGAGGAGGAAGAGAAATATGAATGGCCAATAAACATCTAAAAATATGTTCTACATCCTTAGCCATCAGGGAAATGCAAAATGAAACTACTCTGAGGAAATACATTTTGGGACTAGGGAGATGGCTCAGTGACTTGCTTACACATCTGCCAGCTCAAGTTTAACTTCCTAGCACCCACATAAGGCCAGATGCAAGTCTGTGATCCCAATGTGCCTACTGCAATGGGGAAGCAAAGCCTAGTGGCCTGGGTTCAGTTCCCCAGTACTCACATAAAGCCAGATAGATCCCAAAAATGATGCAAACAACTGTCATTTGTTTGCAAAAGCAAGAAACTCTGAAGCATGTGTGTGTTACATGTGTGCGTGCACACATACAAATACATTTTAAGAACATTTTAAAATAACTTTAAAAGCTGCATCATGGGCTGAAAATATAGCTCACTAGTACAAGCACTTGCCTAGCATGCACAAGGCCCTGAGCTCAGCAACATACACACACATACACACACACATAGACACACACACACACACACATACAAATTAGTTCCACAAAATTCTCTTTGTACTTACTAGGAACACATAACCAAAACGAGGCCCTTTCCCCCCCACCCCTTCCTCAAAAATCAGCTTTTTCCTGATGAGTTCAGAGAGCTCTGGCAAGGTAGTAAGTACCCACATTCACACAGAGAGATTATCTGTTCAGAAGCACTGTCAGTACTTGGTATTTATCTCTAACAGTCATGGGTACAACACAGAGGCGTTTAAGTGTCTCTGGAACCTGAGAAATACTTTCTAGTCATTTTGTAAAGGACTTAAAAGGAGACAATAGAAGTGTGGTAGATGGGTTAGGGAGTTGTCCCAGTGGTTAAAGGCACTGTTTGCCAGTTCAAGTTCCCAGCCACCCACATAAAATTGGACAGGAATTCATTTGCAGTGGCAAAAGACCCTAGCATGCACATACAGGTATAACATATATATGTACATATGTACAATGTGTAATTTTTTTACAATGTGTAATTTTTAAAAGTGTTTGGTAGACATTTTTACTAATCTCCCTAAATTCTGTTAGGAATTAACAAAACTATTAAAAGTACTTTTGAGGGAAGTGTCTACATGTTTGTGTGTGTGTGTGTAGAGGCCAAGGGTTGACGTTCCAGGCCTTCCTAAACTGCTTGCCATCTTTTGTTTTCAGACTGTAGCTAGGGCTAACCTGGAACTCACTCTGTAGCCCACGCTGGCCTTGAACTACAGATGAGCCTCCTACCTCAGCCTCCTGAGTGCCACCACACCTAGCTTGTCACCTTTTTTTAAAAAATTATTTATTTCCACATGTGCATGCATGGGCATACCAGAACCTCTTGCCATTGCAAATGAATACCAGACACTTGTGCCACTTCAGCTTACATGGGTGCCTTGGGAATTGAACCTGGGCCAACAGGCTTTGCAAGCAAGTACCTTTAACCACTGAACCACCTTCCCTATTTTTTGAGTCTCACTGAGCCTGGAGCT
>PVHP010036239.1:0-18025 GCA_004024765.1 Zapus hudsonius | reverse complement strand
TGCCAGTGTTTGGCACACCTTCCTGCCGCTGTTTGCAGTGCTGTGGCAGAGGTGATGTCCAGCCCTCTGCTCATGCCATCGTTTTCCCTGCCAGAATGGAGTCTCCCCTCGAGTCCGTAAGCCAAATAAACCCATTCCTCTACAAGCCGCTTTTGCTTGGGTTCTCTCTGCGCAGCAACTAGAAAGCTGACTGCAACATATATACACACACACATATATATAATAATTGACATAATGTTGATGAGCCCAATCGTAGGTCTTATTCTCATTTCTTTCATTACAAAATATTTTAATGTTTTTTCAAGAAAATTTTATAGCTTTGTAGATGATATATATATAGCTGATGAATAAAACATAAAAGATATACATAAAGAAGAAGGAAAGAAAGAGGCAGCCATACATCAATGTGAAAGTAGAACAAGTTAGGAAGATATGATGAAAATACTCTATATCCAGGTACAAAAAATTTCAATAAATAAATGTGTTTAAAAGCCAAATTAATATGTGATTAAGCATAAATATTAAATTAATATTATTCACTAACATTGTCTCACTGATAAATATTCCTTATGAGAGTGGACATGCACAAACATTTTTTTCATCATAGTTAGTTATTTTATTGAATCAGCTCATTCGTACATAATGACAAGTCTCTAAATCCAAATGTGAATCACATGCTAAAGCAGTGGGGACCATGTTGCCCAGCCCACAAAGAGCTCACAGTGTCTTAAGCACAGAGGACACATTAAGGGGATGGTCATTGTCTTCTGCGGCATAACACTCTTGAAGTCAAGAATTTGTTAAGGAGGAGAGAGTGAGCTAGGAATCTGAAGTTGACACTTCTAAGGTGAGGTGGACTGGGCATCACACTCAGAACTTTGAAATATTAAACAATGTCCTGGTAAGTCTAGGAAAGTGCCTGATTCCATGGAAAGGAGACTGGATGTCACCCTGGGGGTTTCAGGGTGTCTGTGCTGTCAGGGGCGGCAAAGCCCAACAGGACTTCATTTGGAAAGCCACGTGGGTGATGGCAGGAACATGGGACAAGTGGGATGGGCCAGCCTTACCTCCTCCCACTCATAAGAGAAGGCTACTGTGATGGACAGAATTTCTCAAGAGGCTGGGTAGGGAGGGGTAAAGACACACAGTTGCCAGTTTCTTGTTGGAATTTGACTCCAGACAAATGTCCAAGGCCATGAACACTGTGGGGACAGAGGAAGTAACATGAGCTCAGGAAAAAAGTGCAAGTTGAAGAATGGATATTTGGAAGAGCGTAAGAAAAGAGACAATGTGGAAGAGAGGCCAGAAACCGAGGCTGAAGTGGGCAGGTATTGCAGTCAGAAAGCAGCATCCTGTGAGCCCTCCACACTGAGAGCTGAACAGACGTGAACAAAGCTGAGAAGTGACGTGCTCACAGTGAGGGCACTGGGCATGACACAGAGCCCCCAGGTCACTCATCGATGACATCTCAGAGGCATCTGGACACAGGCCTGAGTTCAGAGTCCATATGTAACGCTTCTCTACTAGAGGAAGATCCGAAGTGCCTGCTCAGTGTAGAGTGGGAGATTTTCCCACATAGTTACCCTCTGATCCTGTTTTAATTGTGTCATCTTATATCACGGGGAAGGCTAAAAACTCATATGAGTGTCATGAAAGCAAGCAGGCTCATGGTGGATGACACTGTCTACCACACCATGAAAAGGCAAGCAACCAGTTTCACTGTGGCCCTCACTTGGGGTCCAGAAGCCTGGTTTTGCAAACGAGGCACCGACACTCAGGGAGGCAATTCATGTTTCCAATACCAGTGCATGCCACTCACTAAACAGTGTCATCAAACTCTGGAGAAAGTCACAGTGAGAGCTGGGGATATAGCTCAGTTGTACAATGTTTACCCAGCAGCCATTAGAACCTGTGTCAATCCTCAGTACTGAAAGAGAGAAAGAGAGAGAGACAGAGAGAGAATAAAAAATAAAAAGGAAAGTAAAGAAAAGGAAAGAAAGAAACAAACAAACAAACTAGAGTAAAAGCATCCCTTTATCCCATAGTTCAAGGTGCCCTGTGTGAAGCTATAGTAAAGGCTGAAGCCTTGGTAGGGGTTGAGGTTAGGCAGATTAAAGAGAAAGAGGTGCTCTGGAACCTGGGCTGGTGACTGGCCTTTGTGATGTAGCCCAAGACTACCTCACACAAGAATAGAGACCTCTGTTTGTCCATTAGTCTTTCTGAAATAATTTCTGACAGAGACCAATATGAAAGCCTTCATGGTGTAAAACTAGATGTTCAGAAAACAAACAGCAACAACACAATGTTAAGCTTTGTCCTCACGAGATTTTCGTGTTGATGGATACTGCCTGAAAGCTACATCATCTCTCGAGCGACAAACAATCACAGGATAGCTTCTGATTTATTCCAAGTTTCTAGTATTTCACATAGAAAATTATCCTGTTATTCTATATTGTCTATGAACAAATCGTTACTTGTTTTCTTGAACAATGACAGAGAAAAAAATATCCCCATGAACTGATGAAAGGGATGAGAACATCCAGGAAGAAAAGGAATGGGGTGATGTCAAGGGCTGTGCCACTGTGATGGGTAATCTCTGCTTGTCAAGTTATCACCATGGAAACAAATCTTGTGGTACGGTTTGTTAGGGACTTTCTAGATTAGGACCCACTCACTGCATCGGCTGGGATCCTGGACTGGATTAGAGAGAGAAATCCTTGCTGTCTGCTTTCTGACAGAGTTCATGTAACCGGCTGTGCTTCAATTTCCTGCTCCATTCCTTCCTCATCATCATGGACAGTGGACTGTAACCTGAGCCTGTGAACTGACATGAACCTTTCCCGCTCTTCAACGCATTTTCTTTGGTCTGGTATTTTGTCCCAAAAGTTGCTTAAGAAAGTCACCAGTCTCTCAGTTATCCCTTCTGCCCTGGGGTCCTTGTGCGATCACTTCCTTGATCCTACAGACAGGACTGGTGGCTGCCAGAGGTTTGGGGTTGTGGAAGGTCAATGGAGGAAACATTTTAGAAAGATTTCCCTTTTTATCTCTCTCTCTCTCTCTCTCTCTCTCTCTCTATATATATATATATATATATATATATATATATATATATTTTCTTAAAAAATGCTCTTCCCACTTTGTGGAGAGAGACATTAACTTCCTTCTGCAAAAACTGACACTTGAGCAAGGTGCTGAATTCAGAAGGGTGCACTATGTTGTCAGAAAAAAGCTATGGTTGGTTAGTTGATGGAAAGCCATCAGAGACTAGTTTTTCATGTTAATAAAATATTTTATACCTCAAAGCATACCTAGTTGCTAGACACTAAAAAGACACTTCCTCAGTCATATGTCCAAGTTAAAGCAGTGATGGGGGGAGTGATGGGGGAAAGGGCTGGGGGGGCTCAGTGGATAAAGCTCTTGTTACTCAGTGTGAGTGCCTGAGTTCAGGTCTGGAGCTCCCACACAAAGACAGATGCTGGAGCCCTAGTGTCTCTAATCCCAGCAAGAAGGGAGGCAGGGACAAGTGAGTCACAGGGAGGCTCATGGGCCAGCTAGTCTGGAGAATTCAGCAGTAAACAAGAAACCCTGTCTCAAGCAATGTGGAAAATGAGAACAATTCCTCCTCAGACCCCCACATGTGCACCATGGAAATGAGTGCCCACACACTCCAATAAAAGCAGTGATAGACTCATTCCTTCCACTCGCTCACCACTGTGGCTCACACCATGTTGAAATAGCACTGTGAGACATGGCCCTCCTGTCCCTGAAGCCTGACAGAAAGTGATCCCACCCTGCACACATATTAGTTACTTACCTTTCCAGGATCCACGGGAAACTGACAGAGTCTGGATTCCTGTTCAGAACATCCCACACTCACTGCAGTCAGAACTCTAGATTTGTGGCCAGACCTGGGACCATGCCCATAGTTCAAAGCACAGGGGACAGGGGCTCCTGCAGTCTGAGTTGTAATTTAGGAAAGGAGCCAAGTCCTTCAGGAAGGCATGCGTATGTGGCGCTTGAATCTGGGAAGGGAACCCAGATTCATGAGAAAAGGAAGGGCTTCCGCTAGAAGACACGCTTGCTGTGCACAAAGCTGGCCATCCCTCAAACACCTGCAGACGTCAGTCTGGAGCTGAGGTGGTCAGGGCCTTGTTTCTTTACAAGACCTGGGGAAGCATCCCAGACCAATGGAACATGGTATCCCTGTGTTATCTACCCGTCCTGTGCACAATATGGGACCCTGTAAACCAGCCTGCAACAATGTCCCTCTGTCCTACCCATGATGATGTCCCTCTGTCCAGCACTCTAGTAAGCCTGACTGCAGAGGCAGGCCCCACTCTTCACAGCACACGGCTTCAGTGGGGACTGGAGTCTACAGGACTCCAGACAGCAGGGTGTGTGTATGATTAGGTTCACACCAACATTCTCAGACATGTGGAATCCCAGCGGCAAGCAGGTGAACAATTCCCTAACCATCAGAGCACACTTGGAAGAGGAAACCTAGGGGCCTCCTCTCATGTCCAGAACTGACCTATGCACTTGAAAGAGGTAACATCTAAGTACAGCAGGGTGTGTGTATAGATTCACACCAACATCCTCAGACATGTGGAATCCAAGCGGCAACCAGGCAGGCATTTCTCAAACCAGCAGGGAGACCCTTAGGAAGAGAAAGCCAGGGGCTTCTTCCTCATGTCCAGAAGTGACCTTTTTACTTGTCAGAGGTACAAACGGGAGACAGCAGGATGGAAGAATAATTCCAGATGTCTCTCTTTTCCCAAAGTACCAAACTGCCCTCCACCTTAGCTCTGACCAGTCAGTGTCAGGCTGACTGCAGGCACCGTGTGACTATCATCATCAAACTAGAGGCAGAAGGAAGCAGGGGACCCACAACAAAGGAGTACTAGTAGTTCACAGAACAGAGCCCAGAGGTCGCTGGATATTTCTCATGGTCACTGTTGACTGTGACAATGAATCTGTTTACCTGATTCCATCCTGCCAATGTGAGATTTGAGCCTAATTACATAGATTAAGAGGTCTAACCCTGACCAACAGGAGACAGTCTGTGGAGAACACGGCAGCCATGATCTTCTGTGTCATGAAAGAGAAGAAGAGAGGGTGAGAGAGAAGAAAGTGACAATAGCCAGAAGGAGGAGACAGGAAAAGAGAGGTGGGTAAAATCTAAGTAAATAATAAAAGGAAACTCTCATGGATGGACCAGGCGACACCAGAGGCTGACAACTGGGATAAGGGTATTGCACAGCCTTTTGAGAGTACAGAAGACTCAGTTGGTTTCAGTAATGTTGGGGGTCGGTCTGGTAAATCTTAGCACTGAGGAGTTATCCAGGTATAGAAGGGGTTTGCATCAGATATATTCACAAACCCACGAGTTTCAAGACAGCAACTCCAGTGCAGGACCTCCTGTTTGTGACAGAGGTCTCCATGCTATCAAGGAGTGCAACAAAAATAAGACAGCTTCCCTTGTCACAGCCAGGCCTGTGTGTCTACAGCAGGAAGTGTCCTGGTAGGAAGTGGCTCCAGGATTATCTGGAGAGGGGGAGAGTGAGGCTCAGAAACCCACTTTGCACTTAAATGATATATTGGTTACTTTCTCACTGCTCTGACTAAATACCTGGCCAGAAACAAGTTAAGGAAGGAAGGAAGGAAGGGTTTAATCTGGCTCACAATTGGAGGCATGAAGCATGGCATAAAGCAGCTTGTCACACTGCATCCACAGTCAGGAAGCGGAGATGAATGCTAATACTCAGCTAGAATTCTCCTTTTGATCCAGTCTAGGATCTTAGCCCGGGGAATGGTCCCCCATTCAGTTAAGGTATATCTTCATACCTCAACTAACCTAATAAAGAGAATCCCTCTCAACATTGTTCCAGGTGATTCTAGAAGGTCCTAACAAGTTGGCAATCAGTATAAACCATCGGATGTCTCCACCCTCACTGCCCTCTCCAGCTGAGAACCTCAGGACCTCAGGTCAAAGTTTCACTTGTGTCTGCAGAGCAAAAGCCAAGCCTAGTTGATTCTCCCCTTCTACTGAGTATGGCTGGAGCACTTTCCTCCCCGATGAGGCATCAAGGAATACTCTTGGATGTCGGCAGCACACAGTGTTGGGCTGCTTCCACAGCAGCAAGGTTCACAGAGTAAGTGATCTGCTCCTGTGAGCAACAACATATAATTTCTGATTCACCATTTGCTGTGAGTTCCAGGATTTTCTGTGCTGATATCTATAGCAGGATTTGAGTCTGGTGACAATGAAAAGCCCCAGGTTCGGCCTGTATCAGACTGAGGAGCAAAGGGCAAATGATGACTTAATGACAAGGCACTGTTGGGCAGTGTTCTCCAGTCCTGTGAGGATTAATGATGGCATAAATCTGACAAATGGCTCTCCTCCTCAGCTCTTCAAGTTAGCAATGCTGAGCCAGCAAGACCAAAGCTCCACACATGGGAGTTCAAGATTAACATCTATCTGCAAATCTATCTGATGAACACTCCCCCACCCTCTGCAGCAAGGCTGGAGGCCGGCTGTGATTAGAAGATTCACATGTGCTTGGAACTGCCCATCAGGTACCTCCCTGGGCAGCACCTCAGCTGACTGGGTGATTGATAAAAACACCTCACTAAGTCCTCCAGACCTGAATATGGGTCAGGAAGGAAGGTTGCAGGCCAAGGAGAGCTCATCCTCTGTAGGGGCTGTGTGATGGCTAAGGGGACACGCCTAAGGGAGAGGGAGAGAGACATCGCTTCATGGCACTAACTACTCAGAAAATTGTGAGCACCAAAACATCTACCCCAGAAGTCAGAGAACCAGGATAGGGGTCTCCAGTGGCTCTCACCCCACCTTAGAACAGGTAGGGTACTGGAGTCATTAGCCAGATGAATGAGGGTTCTTTCTCTCTACCCTTAAAGAAACAATGGAGAGGCAAGGGGAAGCTCTTGAAATGCTGGTCTCCCTGGGTGTTTGACAGCAGGGAGGGACATTAGCAGGCAGATGGAAGTTCCCTCTAGTATCACTGTCCTCATGGAGACATTCGGTATCAGGGTGTTAGAGTCCCTGTGAAGCCTCAGGTATCAGGATCCTTGGCAGCAGCAGCCAAGCCAGTGCTACTGTTCTTAGCCTGGTTTGGGACCTTTGACCCTGAGGACTGGGCGGCTCAGGGAGCAGGGCCTGCAGGGGTCTCTGGCTCCTTGCAGGTATTGTCCATCTTTAGTGTCAGCACTCCTCTCTCATCAGCTTTCTCTTCTCCTTCTCCCTCCCTGGCTGGTCTCCAACTGTTCAGTTGCTTCTTTGGCTGCTAAGCAGCTGTCTGCTTGACCCTTTCCACAACTCAGTCACTACCAGGACTACCCAGGTGCCACTGTGACAGCACTGGGATCCTGAGTGATGGGAGCAAGGTCTTGTGGGATCCAGGGCACCCACTGTGCCACTCAGCAGCTGGGTGCCAGGAACGGGCCACTTGGCCATGATCACTAACTTCCACCACCAGGACAACCACTGCTTCTCAAGCTGTCAGGCTTATGCTTTCACAACTTGGCCTGACAGCATCTCAGCTGTTACTGTCGCTGTCATTCTGCTGTCCCTTTCATTGCTGCCACTCTCTGCAGCTTCTTTCATCTTACCGGTTCGGCCCACACTTGTGAAGATAAGCAAGACCATGTATGAGAAGCCTTTCTTGGGCCTAATGCTGCCACATCAGGAGATGGAGCACAGGAGGGTGTCTCCCAATCCATGACCCTTGGAAACCTGCATTATAAAATTCCCAATATGGGATGTATGGACCAAAACCTTTTAGCTCCAGTGTCAGGGGCGAAAGCCTTTGGGGGCCTTTGGAGGCACACCCTGGCTTAGTCTTGGATGGCACCTGACAGCCTGCCAAGAGGGGCTTGGCTTAATGAGTTTCAGGAGGTGATCTAAATTGGCTATTATGCACAGGTTCTTATCATAGACCAATAAATAGCTCCCTGTTTGGCCAGGAAGCTCTATATATTCTGCCTCGTTCCCCACAATAAAAAACACACATTCGTCAACCCACAAGCAGTGTGTGTATTTGTGTGATTACTGCCCTCCGCAGGCGAAGGGCAGTGATAGGTGGTGGCCTGTACAGGGAAATGTATGGGGAAACAAAAAAGGAGAATGAACAAAAACAGGGAACGAACAGAAAAGGGGAGCAAACGAAAACGGGGAACAAAAAGAGAAACATAGGAAATGAAAAAATAAGAGGAAGGTCTGTTCTCTCTGCTACCTTTTCCTTCTCCTCCTCTTTCTCGCTCTCTCTCTCTCTCTCTCTCTCTCTCTCTCTCATCTATCCATAAATTTAGCCTAGGGAAGAGAGGCAAAAGGTTCACGGTAAAGCGACAAAAAAGTTCACTGAGAAGTGACTGAGGTTCGCGATAGAGTGAAAGGCATAGAAGAAGATAATAGAAGGATGGGCTCCGAAATCTCACAGGAACTTGTGGGGGCTCGTTTTTGGGCATTGTCGAAGATGATGGGGACTCTGTTAAAAGTATTGACAGCTCCCATAACACCAGCCAGGTTGCCCGAAATAGAAGGAGTGAACGAGGAAGAAGTATATGAAGAAGAATTAGGAGTTGGGTTCAGAAACCCTTGTGAGGAAACTCCACAGGCTGGGGGAAAAGTGGAGCCAACAGCACCGCCACTTCCTTATAATTACAATGGGAAATGTTCCTGCAGAATGGAACCCCATGGTTGGGACCAACTTGCTGTCCTGTATTCGAAAATGCCCAACAACAAAGATGGAAAACTGCTCATGTTTTCCTAAAGACTATAGAGCAGCATGTTCCTTGGTTTCTGGAGGAGGTGGAGGGTGCAGCGGGTAGGCAGCGGGTCCACGTCGGCACTCCGGACCTGAGCAAGCTGGAGCGTGCGTGGTGGCGACTGTCATGGCCACCCGGGCCCGGGCGTCTGTGGAGAAGCATGCCGCCCCGAGGCAGTCTGGTCCCGGCCGGCGGCCCAGCCAATCAGCCGAGACCCAAGTACTGCGCTCCATGCGCCCCAGTACAGCCAGGCAGGTGGGCAAATTAAACAAAGAGCTCTGGGAACGCCCGGCCAGGACGAGCTGGCCAGGCGCCTTGGCGAATTCTTAGCTTCTCTCCTTTCCACGAGATGCAAATTCAACTGTCATAGTCACAGGGCCCAATGCTCAGAGCATTGTGCTTATGTCGGAAGGTCAGGCTTGGAGGTCTGAGAGACTTAATTTAAATTTATAAGGCTTTTTCCCTGTCTATAGATTTGGTAAAAGGAACTCTGGTTTAGGTTATAAAATGTCTGCTAACTATATACAAAAAAGATATCTTTCAGTCAATCTAAAAGGCAGGTTTCTCCGCCTTGTCAGAAGTCCAGGTGCAAGCCCCCTGGAACTGACAATGGTCACTTAAGCAAGGCCAAGAGTTAGCCCCAGGGAGTACAGCCTTTTGTTTGAAGGAAAGGCCCTGCAGGCTAAATTCAATTGATTTGGTTTAAAGCTTTTTTCCTCTATAGAAGTCTTATAACATATGAGACAGAACGGAGACAGGAGGATGACAAAATGCTTGATTGACTAAAAAAATTTCCTCGTTCTGGGTTATTGAAGACATCTTCCTAATTCCATCATGCTTGAATTTTAACTATGATACAGATTTCTGTCTTCCTAGGTTAACCTCGATCAGTTTTGAAAATTCTACCAATGGGAAAATTGTCATATATATCCAAAAGTTTTAAAATCCCACCTGCTTTTTCTGTTAGCAATACTGGTGCTCTGATGAATTTTAAGAAATATTTTAAGGGGAAAAAAGGGCTTTTAGAGGGAGCCCACTACATGGCATCTTCAGAACTTGAAACCATGGTATTGCTGTGACAGAATCTCCTGTTTTCTGCCAGCGCCCAGGAAACTTTGGTTGGCTCATGGATTAGCTTATAAGTTAAATGAGCTGTCTCCTCAAAACGATGCACTTCATAGGATCTTTACAAACATGCTGGCAGGTCTAAAGTACTAGTATGTTGTCTGTCACATTTTATATCATGGAACTGATGTGTATCAGATATTTTCTGGTGTAAGTGATGTGTTTGTTTATAGATTAATGTTGTTGCTGTAACTCACCAGATAGCTACATGGCAAAAGCTACCCAGATTTAAATGAATTAACTGGGTTTATTTCTTTGTCTATAAAAGTAGACATAATAATTTTATTTATTTCATAGTTTTTAATTTTTATTTCATTGTATATTTAAGTGTACGACATGTTATTTGGATATGTACATAGATATATGTGACTGAAACACCCTCAGTGGGTATTTTTTTGTATGTGATAAGAGAAGTCGAACCTCTTAGCAAGTACTCAGTGTCTAGTATTCTATAATTGTACCACAGCACCTGATACTTGGCTTGTGCTCAGGAAGCAATATACATTTTAGGCTATTAGTAATAAAGGGGCATTTATTACAGCAATCAGACAATTATAAAGAGTAATTGTCTTGTCCTTCCCCAAAGCCACAGTGATGTGAACCAGGTCCTGTCTGGGCCAGCAGACAGTGAGAAGGGGACATTCATTCCATGGTTCTATCTGGCCTCAGACACTCACACCCTTGGGCTGGTTGCTTGAATGGTTTTGCCTTCCCCATACATTAGAGACCTTCTATCTTTCAGTGGCCTCTTTAGCACTTGTCTGTTGATAAGTACTTGGAGATCTAAGCAGTGAACTCTGGTCACTTTGTCCTACCTCTTGCCTGGCTTGAACCGACCTCAGATGGGTTGTCCGGCTCTGTAGGTGGGCAGCCTCAGTTCTAGCTAGCCTGGCTCCAACAATCCTGTGGCTTGGAACCATCTAGGTTTTCTCTTGGTACTACCTATAGCTCCTGGAACATTGTTTGGCACACTCAATAAATGCAAGTCTTTTGTAGGTAGTGTCAGTCACTGCGAGGTCATGAATATACAGAGACCACTTTGTGTCTGAATGACAGCATTGTAAGTAGTCCTCCCCTTCCTTTGGCTCTTACATTTGTTCCACCATCTCTTCCTCAATGGTCCTGAGTCTTGGAGGGTGTGATAGAGATGTGTCAGTGCTGAACAGTCCACTGTCACTTCTTCTCAGCACTATGGTGGGTTTTGAGTCACCCCAGTAGTTATCACCATCTGAAAGGAGAAGCTTCTCTAACTGAAAGTGAGAAGAGCATTAATATACAAGCATAAACCTATGTGTTTAGAGTTTGGTGGATATAATACATCCATCTAGCCAATCAGTCACCTTTTATCTTTCTTTCCTTTTTCATTTTTATTTGGATTGATCCATGACATAGTGGTACCTCTTGGAGTTTTCAGAGAAATTCCCAACACAATCTTCTTTCGAGAATGATTGTGCATTGAAAGTTGGCTTTAAACAATAGCTGTTACAAATATGACCATGTGCAGAGCCCAAGCCACACTTTAAAATTTAAGCCAACTAGAGAGTTGGATCTGACAGTAAAGGGCTTACCTTGTAAAGCATGAGGACCTAAATTTAGTTGCCAGAATCCCCATTACAAGAAAAAAGTGCATGCTGTATGCTTAGAACCCCATTACTGGGGAGTGAGAGTTAGGTGGATCTTTGCAGCATGGAAGCCAGCCAGTTTGGCCTAAATGCTGAGCTTCAAGCCAATGAGAGACTCTGTCTCAGTGGGCAAAGTTCTGCTGTGCAAGCATGACAATTTGAGTCCAGATTTCCAGGACCTGTGTACATTGCCAGACATGGAGGCATGCTCCTACAGATTCTAACATCAGCCTCTGGCCTCCATATGTATATGTATGTGTGCACACCCACACACATAAACAGGCATATACACATACACCACACACATAGAAAAAAAGTTTAAAACATATTTTTTGGTTTTTCAAGGTCTCACTCTAGCCCAGGCTGACCTGGAATTCAGTATGTAGTCTCAGGGTGGCCTCAAACTCATGGTCCTCCTACCTCTGCCTCACAAGCACTAGGATTAAAGATGTGTGTCACTACACCTGGCTTAAGCCATTTTAAAGGCAGATAGTAACTGAAGAATAATACTTGAGGATGTCCTCTAGCTTACATAAATACACACACATATGTACACACACATGTGCACCCATCACACAAATTCAAAGAATATATAATAAAGTGGACACAAGAGGTCAGAAAGCCAAACCACCCTAGACTAGGCAGAAGACCAGTGCACCCCAAATGAGCTCATTAACCCTTAATGAAAGAAAGAGTTGATGCTGATATCTTGTGAAACATTCCAGACCATCATATGTGTACCAAAGTTTCCAGAATAGAAACTTTTAACATTCCAGTAAGTTGGGCTCACACTAATTGTAGAAGAAAAAAAAAACCTTCCTCTTCTGCAAGACTCTGGTGCACCTAACTGTAAGACTAACGATGGCACAGACATTCCACCTTCACACAGGCTGATCAGTGAGCCAGAGAGACAGAGAGAGAGAGAGAGAGAGAGAGAGAGAGAGAGAGAGAGAGAGAGAGAGAGAGAGAGAGAGAGAGAGATCCTTCTGTTTCTGCCCCACTCTGTTGGGGTTGCAAGCCTGTCTGTCTACTCCTGGCCTTTTCATGCAAGAACTAAGGATCAAACTCAGGACCTGATGCTTGTGAAGCAAGCCACCCAGCTCCAGGCTTTCTCAATAGAATTTGAAATTCTGAGAAGTTGGGAAGATGGTTCAAGTGGGTAAAATAACTGCTGAGCAAACATAAGTACTTTAGTTAGGTTCCCAGCAACCATGTAAAAATGTTGGGGATGCTGGCACATATCTTTAGCCCCAGTGCTGGTATAAGTGAGGCAGAAGAGTCCCTGGGGCTTGCCTACTAGACAGTCTAGAGGAATGGGTGTGCACTAGGTGCATTGGGAGACTGAGTCAACAAAGTGAAAAGCAACCAAGGAAGATGTGCAGCATCAAAATCTAGCCTCCACACGCCTATGCACATACATGCAAACAAGTGCACACACACATGCCCACACACATACAAACATGCATACATACATCACTCACATACAAGGAAATACTAAAAATATTTTGGAACACTGAGAGGACCCCAGTACCTGGTTCCTGCATCGAAGTCCCAGTCACTGGAGCTATGGAGGACACACAGACACCTGCCTCCTGGAAAACACAGAGAAATGTTTCTACCCATCACTCCTGACAGCTCTGTGGCCATTCTGCACTGCTCCCATCAAGTCCAATGAAGGAAGAATAATAAAGGAGCGATGCAATGCAGTGAGCTGATTCAGGGACAGAGGCCCTTCCAGCACCTGCTGATGGTGTCTGGAAGTGACCCTTCACAGCCCCAGGGCTACAGGACAGCAGAGGTGCTTAGCACTGTCTGGCCAAGTCCACTAGCAAGCCAACCCTGAGTATGAAGGTCCAGTGGCCACTGGCTAGATACCCACAGCAACATCTGAGTACCCTGGGGCTCCTGTAACATTCTGGAGAACTGTTGGAATATAAATCCATCAGAGAAAAACAAGAAAGACCAAAATTATGACCAAGCAGTTAAATTAGCATTTTGTTAGTTTTAGTTGAGTGAAGCTGTGTCTTGTACTTTATGGGGCGCCAATGAAAACAAACCAACTGTAACAGATTTGCACAAAGCTGGCTGACTCCCTGCAGCTAATTAAAAGCATCACTGTCCCCCATCCTTCTGCAAATGGGTCCACCTGGTGGGCTGGAAGTCAGTGAAGTATTAATATATGAAATTATCCTCTACTTCCTGTCCCTGGAGACCCAGAAAAGGCACTAGGCCTCCCTGAGCACCATGAAGCAGTGGCCATGTAAACAAAGGAGGCTCCTCCCTATAAGGTCACTGCAAGCACTTCTGAGCAGTACCCAGCTGCTCTCCCTCCTCTGCAGTCGCTCCCTCACATAAGAAGGATTACAATGTCATAGCCAGGAGAACAGGAATGCACCTATAACACAATCATGTTCTGAATATTTGCATTTTCAAGCCATCTAGAAGGCTTTAAATGAATCTTGTACCTTGTGATGATTCTGATTTGTTTTCTTCTGTGTGTGTGTGTGTGTGTGTTGTTGTTGTTGTTGTTGTTGTTGTTGTTGTTGTTGCTGAAGGGGGCAATGTCTCTGGGTATTCTTCCCCACCATGGCTCTTACATTCTTTCTGCCCCCTCTTCCCCTCGGTTCCTTGAGTCATAGTGGGTGAGTTTTGAGTCTGCTTTGTTATTGAGATCTTAAGTATCTCTGGACCTTTGCCCTGGGTTGTGTTGGGTATCGTTGGTGTCTGTCTCCATTGACCTTTCATGGGTTATCAGATTTTCTGGGGTGATTGGTCTCCTGTTTGTCTCGTCACTTTCTCGTAGGGTTCATTTGGGCCCTGTGTGAAGGCTATATGTGGTTTGTCTCCTGCCAGGATGTCAGCCATCATCCAATGTCATGTTAGTGGAATTGAATTGTCCCAGGCTCTCACAATGCCTTCTGAAAAATACAAACAGAATCTCCATCAGAGAGTGAGATCGATATAGGTTAAATGAGACAATATTGCTATTTTGGCTACTCCTAATGGGTTTAACCTCTCCGTAGCTCTCTGGTAGTGGGAATTTCCCCTAGGAGCCAGAGTTCTTGGTCCCCATAGGATTATGCCATGGATCCCAGTTCCAGTTAAGGGTTACTTGTCACTAAGTGTATCTTTTAGCCAATTAGTAAGCCATTGATTACCCTCCTCAGTTTAGTGCCACGATTACACAGATGAGCATTTCTTGACCTGCTGGTCTCTTCCATACAGCCATGTGTTCAGCATTCTTGTGACAACTGTCTATATGGTATATCAATGGTCTAAACTTTCTCTAAATATCAATGACCAATTTCCCCTGGCAGCTCATGCATCACCTTCCAGTGTTACACATGCTACCATCTGGGAGCTGGTTACCATTCTGGATCTAGCAGGATCTCTTGGTGTTGTTTGATGTAACTGTGTTATTTCTTCTCTTCAGCAATAGGGTCTTAACTTGGGCCTGGGGCAGGTATTTAAGAGCTTTGACAGAAGTCTGTCACATTTTGGGGACCTCGTGGGTCTCTTTGATCAACAGCTCAGTATGGGAAGGAACCAATAACTGGGACAGAGAGATGCAGGCCTGAGCAATTATTCTTGAGGTTAGGCTTCCTCTCATTCTATTCATGGCCCCTCTTAAAAGATGGTGCCCTCAGCTTCCTCAGGAGCTTACTGTATAAAAGCTAGGGTTTTATGGTGTCAATTCATTATTAGTTTAGTTTACTATATAAGTCCCCCCACCATCCTATTCCCTCCCACCCTTCCATCTCTCCCACAATTCTTTCCATTCCTTTTTACAAACTCTGTTCACTGATGGATTTTATTAATGTTCTGGTTTAACGAGGTTAGGAACCACATATGAGGGAAAATACGTGGCGCTTGGCTTTCTGCTCTTGTGTGTGGTCACTAAGAATGATCTGCTCCAAGTCTGACCATTTCTCTTTAAATTTCATTAAGTCATTTTTCCTTTCAGCTGCGTAGAATTCCATAGTGTATATGTACCACAATTTTGATATCCATTCATCCAGTGATGGGCATTTGGGTTGATTCCAATTACTCACTATTATGAACTGAGCTGCTATAAACAAGGTTGAGCAAATGTGTCTGTACTTCAGAAAGGAAACTTGGGGGTAAATGCCCAGTAGAGGGATAGCTGGGCCCTCCAGTAGCTCTATATCCATCCTGTTCAGGAGCCTCCACACTGCTTTCCATAGTGGTTGTACAAGTTTGCGTTCCCACCAGCAGTGAAAGAGGGTCCCTTTTCCCTCACATCCTCACCAGCATCTATTGTTAGTAGATTTTTAAATGATTGCCATTCTGGCTGGAGTTAGATGGAATATCATAATTTTTATTGTAATTACTCTTTAAATTTCTTTTTTCAAATGTGGGATGCCTTATTTATAAAATTTCTTCACTATTATATAGCTGGTGAAATAAAAACATTAGTAATCACATATTTGTTGTGACTCGCACCTTAAATATACCTTTGCCAAAATATACTTTGATCAATAGAATAAAAAAGATCAGTCTATAAGTGGACATCATTGTCAAAACAACTGACTCTCAGAAAAGCCAATTTTAGTTTTAACTCAAATACATATATTAATGTGTTCCCTCCTCACAATCGCTTCACTTTTTTAAAATGGAAGAATGATTCCTGTGATAATACGAATATTTTTACTGTGTTTTAATTTTTTAACTAATTAATTTATTGTTAATAATTAGAAACACTGTATGAACAAGTCTTGTATGGTACCCCCATTTCCCTCCTCCCTTCCCCCCAACCGAGGGCCTTCCTTAGTGGGATTGCTAGAATGGTCCACGAGATGGAGATTATGAAATGTACAATTAGTAACCAATTTTCTTTTGTTGTTGTCGTTGTTGGGAGGGGGGCAATGCCTCTATATATTCCCCTACCATGGCTCTTAGAATCTTTCCACCTCCTTCCACAAAGTTCCCTGAGTATGGTGGGTATGTTTTAAGTCTGTCTAGGGATATATCTTAGTAGACAAAGAGCTCTCCATAAAAGTATAGGATTTCAATTTGGATCCTCAGAAGCCATGTAAATGACAGGAATAGGTGGAGCCCTCCTGTAACCCTAGCACTTGCAAGACAGAACCAGGGGATCTTTGAAGCAAGCTGTCTGGGTAGACAAGCCAAATCATAGTGCTCTGGATTCAACTGAGAGGCCTTGTTTCAACAAAGATAAAATGAAAAGCAAAAAAGACTTCGAAATCAACCTCCACCCTATACACACACACACACACACACACACACACACAGAGAGAGAGAGAGAGAGAGAGAGAGAGAGAGAGAGAGAGAGAGGATCTAGAAAAAGACATCTTTACATATTTTAACATATCTTACAGGAGTGGTTTTTAAATAATCAGAATCTGGAAGTTAGCATTCAAATGTCACCAACCATAGTCACCTCCTTCTTACTATGCTTGATCCATAGGATCTGATCTCTGTCCTATTTAAGCTACATGATGCTCCTGTGTTAATCAAATGGGCCACCTATAAATACTGACCTGGATATATGAGATTTGTAGCTTCTAAAAGAACTAACAGGATCATAGAGTGAGAGGCTGGGATGTCCCTTTAGACAGAGAAGCGACAGTTGATGAGCAGGGAGATCTAAGCCAGAGCTTGGAAACTTTGGATTTTACAACCTTGCTAGAGCTGTGTTGTTGGGGACGGGATTATGGGGTTATAAGCCAGCTTCCCCTTGCCAGTATTTGGCACACCTTCCTGCTGCTGTTTCCAGTGCTGTGGCGGAGGTATTGTCCACCCCTCTGCTCATGCCATCGTTTTTCCCTGCCAGGATGGAGTCTCCCCTCGAGTCCATAAAACAAATAAACCTATTCCTCCACAAGCCGTTTTTGTTTGGGTTCTGTTGCATTCAGCTTTCTAGTTGCTGTGCAGAAAGAACCCAAGCAAAAGCGGCTTGTAGAGGAATGGGTTTATTTGGCTTACAGACTCGAGGGGAGACTCCATCCTGGCAGGGAAAACAATGGCATGAGCAGAGGGCTGGACATCACCTCTGCCACAGCACTGCAAACAGTGGCAGGAAGGTGTGCCAAATACTGGCAAGGGGAAGCTGGCTTTTAACCACCATAAGCCTGCCCCAACAACACAGCTTCATCGAGGTTGTAAAACCCAAACTGCCATCAGCTGAGGATCAATCTATCAGAACACATTCAATTGTTTGTGGGGGACACCTGTATCAAACCATGACAGTCTGCCCCTGGCCCCCACAAACTAATAATCATTCAAGATATAAACACAATATGTTCAGCTCAATTCTTAAGTCCCCGCAGCTTTCAACTAAGCCATAATACCAAAAATAAACCCATAATGGCACAGAACATTCACAATGCAAAACATGAGGCACAGCAAAAACAGATTGACCAATACAATACACGATTCAAAACAAACAGGGCACCATCAATCTCTAACTCCAAGCTCAATGATTCTAACCAATAACACAAGTCTCTTGGAGA
>PVHP010036238.1:0-18742 GCA_004024765.1 Zapus hudsonius | reverse complement strand
AGTTGTTAAGGCAACAAGACCAAGATTAAATCTAGAAATGTTCACTCCGCCGCCCCCTTCCTCCACCCTGTTGTCTCATTTGTTCTGGTTGGTCTTGCCAACTCCCTGAAATCATCTCTGCCACCTCGCCTGAGGTTTGCCAACACCCATAAGAGCGAGGCAAGCGTGGATTTGGAAAATGGCATGGTAGAAGGAATTAGCACATAGATTCCGTTTGTATGGCTGCAGGTCTGTGTGCAATTCTGGTAACTGCATATCAGATTTCCTCCTAAACTGTCAGATGTAACCAAAGGGAATAATTGACACTAGTCTTGGCAGCCAGTGATTAATTGTGGGGGTGTTGGTTGCAAAGGGAGTCAGAAAAGCAAGGAGCCAAAAGGAAGGATGGTTAAAATACAGACTGCGGAGAGAAGAGTTGTTTAAAGTCGATAGGATGTTCTGATCTGAGAGGTGTCCAGCAGGCCAGGAGAAATTCAGATGTGAGGCTTTGGAAAGAGGTTAGGACCCGAGATTCCAGTTACATCATCATGAAGAAGATATGCTTTCTTTTTTGTTGGTTGGCTTGTTGTTGTTTTTCTTGCTTGCTTATTGAGGTAGAGTCTTGCTCTAGCCCAGGCTGACCTGGAATTCACTCTGTAGTCTCAAATTGGCCTGGAACTCTCAGTAATCCTCCTACCTCTGCCTCCTGAGTGCTGGGCTTAAAGGCGTGTGTCACCACGTCTGGCTAGAATATATGCTTTCTGAACACAAGATGCAACAGAAAAGAGAAGAGACTTTGGCCTAAGAGCATATTGCTTATTTTATTTATGTCATTTTGGCCTGTGTATATGCGTATGGTGTGCGTGGCTGTGTGTGTGTGCATCCATGTGAATGTGGAGGCCAGGGGTCAACATCCGACAGCTTCCTCACTCATTCTTACCCTCCTTGTTTCAAGCAGGACCTAATGGGCTGAAGAGATGGCTTAGCGGTTAAGGCGCTTGCCTGAAATGCAGAAGGACCTGAGTTCAATTCCCTAGTGCCCACATAAAGCCAGATGCACAAGAGGGCACGTGTGTCTGGAGTTCGTTTGCAGTGGCTGGAGGCCCTGGTGCACCCATTTTCTTTCTCTCTCTCTCTCTCTCATAAATAAATAAAATATTAAAAAAAAACAGGACCTCACATTGTCACAAAGCCCCAGCGATTCTGTTTCTGCCTCCGCAGCACTGGGATTACAAACACACCATACCTCACCCAGCTTCTACGTGGGTGTAGGGATCTGAACTCAGACCTCCTGTTTGCACACCTTACCCACAGAGCCAAGTGCCCAAGCCCCTAAGTGCCTGTTCCTGCTCAGCAGATTCACTTGCCTGACCAAGGCAGGATGGAACCCCTGAAGTGGTGTGAAGGCAGGCAGTGTGTGGCCTGACAGGTTAGTGAGCTCTGTCCTTCTGTCCATCCAGCTGCCCTATGTATAGATTTTGAATATTTCTCCCCAGACATCTGAGCCCAGAGATGCCCTGGGGGAAAGCCTTGTGTCTCACACATCTTGTGACCCAGTTTCCATCTGGCTACCAGAAGCTCTTCCGCACAGCGACAGCTCTGAAAACCTCTGAGAGAAGAATCACTGGCGATGTGAACACACGTCCACATTAATCAAGAGGCCAGCAGCGGGCCTTCTGCAAATGAACTTTCATTTTTTTTAAGTGCTATATTTTATTTCACTAACAGGGACTTTGGGTGAAGGAGAACTGCTGATTCAAGGGGATTTTCTGCAGCCTTTCCTGGAGGTGCTGGACGAGAGAGAGAGAGAGAGAGAGAGAGAGAGAGAGAGAGAGAGAGAGAGAGAGAGAGAGAGAACAGCAAACAGCAAGAAAGCACCCAAGGAAAGGCTTATGCCTCTGTCCCCCCCCCCTCAGCTAGACTGATTCCATCTCCCAACCAGGACTCTGGATTACGACTCTTAACAATATGGCCAAATATTTCTTTTTTGATTTATTTATTTATTCTTGGGATTGGGGATTGAACATAAGGTCTTACATAGTCTAGGCAAGAGCTTTTCCTCTGAGCTAGATTCCCAGCCCTGTTTGACTTTTTCTTTCTTGAGACAGGGTCACACTAAGTCACCTAGTTTGGTCTGATCTGACTCAGCCAGGCCTTGAATTTGGGATCCTCCTGACTCATCTTCCAGAGTCATTGGGATTACAGGCCTATGTCATCAAACTCATCTCATCCGATCTTTCTGAGGCAGACTTTTCAACAACCCCTTTTTCACAAATCCATCTCACCATCTTCTGTTAAAAAAAAAAACACACACACACACACACCAAGTGATTTTCAACAGTTGCATGAGACAGGAGTTTTCTTGGCAAGGTCTGCAGAAATGGGGGTGAAGACTTGCCAATTGGGAAACATTCTAAAATTGACATTTGTTTTTACCATGATATTTATCAGTGAGATCAAATCGCATACCAGCGTCACCTACGATCATCCGTATCTTTAGCAGAAGAACTTTGCATCCAAGTGGCGGAGAATCCTGACAGCTGGACGCAAGGCCACACTGGAGTTACGTAAAGTTGATCTCCAGTTTTCCTGAATTTTCACCCTTCTGTCCTTGCTAGATTTCTGGACATGACATGACCACTTCCCAGAGACACTCTGGGGGGGGGGGTTCTGTGTTTACAGGAGAATACTTGGTCCACAGGGCTAACTCTTAGCATCCCCCCACAATGCCACAGGTGGCTCCCACTTCTGTGGCAAGGCCTGAGAGGCCAGGACATAGCCCTCCCAGGGAACAGAACACCCTCTTCATGACAGTGCCTGCTCAGGGAGCAATTCTCGTCTCAAGTCCAGCAGAGACACCAAACACCAAGCCCACCTGGCTGAGAGCTAGACAGGAATGCACTGATGGGGGTCTCGGCTTTTTCACTTCATAGCCTTTTTCTCTGAAAGACTGAAGGGACACAAACAAGTCATGTTAGGCTAGGGAGATGCTCAACAGCTCAAAGCCAATGCTTGCAAAGCCTCACAGCTTGGTTTGATTCCTCAGTATCCACGTAAAGTCAGATGCACAAGGTAGTACATGAGTCTGGAGTTTGTTTACGGCAGCAGGAGGCTCTGGCATGTCCGTTCTTTCTCTCTTAAATAAATACATAAATAATACTTAGTAAAACTAAAAGATCATCTTTCATTTTAAAAACAAGTCATGGGAACAAGTGGAAAGATTTAATCTTGGCTCTCGTCTCTGAGGTTGTTTCTTTGAATTGAAACATCTGATTTTGCATGTTTCATGAACAGGGTATGGACGACAACGATTAGAGCTCATATGTCATGGGCAAGGGCAGAAGCCCACAATGGGATTGGTCTCAAGTTGTGAGCCGTCCTCTTCCTGTAGGTAGCAAAACATTAGTCTTAAAGGTCACCAAAGAGGCTGGAGAGATGGCTCAGTGATTAAAGGTACTTGCTTGCAAAGCCTGCCCACCTGGGTTTGATTCCCTGTACAGGTGCACCACGTGGTGCATGCTTCTGGGGCCCTGGCACTCCTGTGTTCTATCTATCTATCTATCTATCTATCTATCTATCTATCTATCTATCATCTATCTATCTATCTATCATCTATCTCTGTCTCTTTCTCTCCCCTCCCTCCATCCAAATATATAAACAGAAAGTTTTTTAAAAGGGTCACTGAAGGAAGAACCTTTTCTCTTGTTTCCCTGGTAACATTAGAAACCAAAGGGACATGTCCTTCTGCCTCAAGGAGAGCCTTTCTGTCACTCACCTGGTCAAAAAGTCACCCCTCATCTACAGACATGATAAAGAGGTAGGAGAAATAAGACAGGTACAATGCCCCCCTCAAAGAAGTTGCTGACAGACACTCACTCCTGAGTCTGCCCATGCTTCTAAGTTCTAATCCCCCCCCCAAAAAAAAGCTTTTCCTTTTCTGGTCCCTTTCTCTCTCTGCTTTGGGTGCGGGTAGAGCCAAGATCCTCATCTTGCAACCCTCCCTCTCTTTCTTTTGAGGAACCCTCTCGCTCTCCCGGGAGTCCTTTTTCTATACTTTCCTTAGTAGAGTCCACTTTACCCTCCTCACCTCCTTATCCACATTCCTTCATTCTTCTTCGTATGCAACAAGAACCTGAAAGCTTTAGCCACTTGAGTCCAGCCCAAGAGAGTCCCCTCGCTCTCAAAATCCCATGACACCCTGACTGCACTTTTAATAATTGGTTGGGTGTAGACAAAGCTGTTTACAGCTTCTCTCTCCCGGAGCCAGAAGAAATCTCATGGGTTCAAATTAGCAACAAAAAAAAGATGGCGGAGTTCAAGCTTCCCTCCCAACATAGCGTTTTTATTTCTTAGATTTGGGTTTGTGTCTGCAGGTTCAAGCCCTCTACCTGGGTAAACTCCTTTCACTCAGGGAACACAGCACACGTTAAACCTCTGAGTGTCAAGAGTAAACACATTGGGATTCTGGGAAGGGACATTTTCCCAGAGAACCACTTGTGAGGTCATCTCTCCCAGGCACACTATGGATACCTCTGTCCAGGTGTTTCCAGCTCTGCTTGCTACTCTGCTCTCTGACAGACAGGAGCCCGGGTCCTGGATCCCCACATTATATACCCTCTTCTACCTGTAGCCAACAAATCACTTCTTTCTGTCATGCAGGATGGTGCAAAGGTGAGGATGGCCCTCCGTGTCAGTTACCTTCTCTTTGCTGGGACAAAATACGCAACCAGAAGCAACGTGGGGAAGGAAAGAGTTTATTTCAGCTTACAGCTCCAGATAGCAGGGTCCATCGTGGTTGGGAAAGTACAGCAGGACCAGAAATCCTGTGTCACATCCTCACACCAGCAGGGAGGAAGTAGAGAGTGAGGAATGCGGATCAGCTCACTCTCTCCTTTTTATTCAGTCTGGGATACCAGCCCATGGAATGCTGTCACTCCACAGGAGGGTCCCTCCATCTCAATTAATCTAATCTTCAAAAAAAATTAATCTAATCTAGACAATCCTTCCGAGATTCCCAGAGACTTGTTTCCATGGTGATGCCAAATACTGTCAAATTAACCAGAGGTGAACCACCACACCCTCTCAGAACCTTCCATGACTAATGGGCCTGCCTTGTCTTGGTATCCAAGGCTCCACCTCTTGGCCTCCAAATCTGATATCCTTTGGGTTTGCCATTAGTTTCTGCTTCACACCTAGTTTCCAGGGGCCACGACCTCTTTCCAGTCTCCACACTAGGTCCTCAAATGGCTCCTGTGACCTGTAGCTGCCCCACATGCACACACAAGATCAGCATGAATTTTCAGACTCTCTGTCGAATTCTCACCACCTAGACTATCTGACAAATTCCATCTTTCATGTCTTCTTCCTCTGATATCTCCTCAGATCTCTTTTTTAAAATTTAACAAGTCTTGTGGAGTAGGTCTCAGGGTGAGTGGAGGGTTATTTTCTGCTTCACTGCAGGCTTGCCAGTCACCGGACAAACATCAAGAACCACTACATGCAGGTTGGATGCTGAAGACAGTGTGGCAAAGGAAATGACTGCAGTTCTCACCTTATCGTCTCTGCGGGGAAAGAGACGCACACGTCCAAACCATCTCAATAAACAAAACTATTGCTTTCAAAGTGCTGTTCGGGGAACGAGAGTGGACAAGGGCTGAAATGAAACTTCAAGATGGACCTCAGGTTGGATGTGGTCATCACAGACAAACTGTCTAAGGACAGACCATCAAAGTTACGCTAATTCTACTATTCACTGCTGTAAAAATACCTGGAAGAAGCCACCTAGGGGAGGAAGGATTTATTTTGGCTCATGGTTTCAGGGAATCTCAGTTCTCCATAGCCAGGAAGGGACAGTCATGAGAATAGCTCTTATCCATGATGACACGAGCTTTTGCAGTAATTGCTTCTCACACAGTGCCAACCAGGAAGCAGGGAGACCTTGGATGAGAAACAGGATACTCTGACCCTCAAAAGCTTGTGCCCAGTGACCCACCTCAGCTAGCCATTCCACAACCTCCCAAAACAGCTCCCCTAGCTGGGAACTAAGTATTCAAATACATGAGCCTGGAGGGGACATTTCACACTCAAACGATCTCAGAGGCTGAGACGTGAATGGCAAGGCAGAGCCAGGTTTGTAGCATTGGGGAGGGAAACAGAACATGCCAGAGACCTGGAATAGGAAAGACATGGCCTTTTCAAGAAACTGAAAGCTGACCGATCTGGGGAACATTAATGAGAGTAGCTGAGTGACCCAGGAAGATATCAGAGAAAATGTAAGGAACTGTCTTCTGCAGCATCAGGCCACAGTAAAGATTTTGAGTTAATTACCTACTGAGATTTTTGGGTGTTTCCAGGTAATGGCAGCTTTCTTGAAATGTGTCTTTGGCATATATATTTGAAGCTCCTGAGTTCTGTACTTATTTTAAACACACAGTACAGTCCTGCTAGGTTTCTCTAGTGACCCTGCTTATACCAACTTCTCCTCACCCACATATGCTGGTACATCTATGGGTTGCTTCTTTGATTTCTGAGATAGAAATCATACATCACAGCATTTAACATCTAGCATCTTTTCACTTAGTACAGTGATGTAGTCATCCCTACACATGGGTAGACATATTTCTAGTCTTTGTTTAACCTTCCCATAGGCTCAGCTCACCTGTACACAGCTAACCTCCTCAATCTCTCCACCTCCAAATCCACACTGGAGAGAAGACGCCTTGGCTGATACGAGATTGCAGGTGTATCTTGTGAAAGGCACGGTGGAGATCTGCTCACTAAACAGGTTTTCTACAATGGTAGACACCTAGGCCACCACAGGGTGTGACCTCTGGGGAAGTCACCCCTGGGCATATGGTGCCTGCCTTCATCCAAGCAGAAGACAGCAGTGTGCAGCCCATGAAGTAAGGGACTGTGCGAAGGATTCCCAGACGCATCCTCCAAGAGGGAATTCTGTGTTTTGGAACTGGTCATAAATGGATTCAAATCCCAGCTATGATGCTCACTCTTCGGAGATTCCGTGTCTTCCCCACAACTAGAGGGAATTAACACACCGTGGGATGTTGTTTAGGCTATGAAAGGAAGGAAGGAAACTGGCACGTGTTCTAATATGGAGCCCTGAGGACAGGAAAGGAAACGTGGCAGCAAGGAGGGGCACATGCTGTGTGCTTCCACTGGTGACAGACGCCAGAAGCAGCCAAAGTCAGAGAGACAGAGAGCAAGATGGCATCAGGGGTTGGGGTGGGAGACATGGCAGTCACCAATCTGTGAGAGTGAAGTGTCTGTTTTACCAGAGACAAAGGTCTGGACAGTGGTGTGAATGCAGCTAACAGCGCTGGACTGCACACGAAAAAGCTGTTAAGGTGATGCATGGACACCCCAGCCCCTGGGAAGTGTCCAGGGACAGTCCACTCTTGTATCCTAGTCGTGGGGGGATTCTGAACTCATCTAAACTCCATAGACTACCTTTCCTTCCTAAAAACAGGAAATGTGATACCTCTTTCCTGTTGAAGAATTGTGTTAACATATTGAAAACAAAGTATAAGGTATGTCTCAGCAACATGAGCGTTCCTAGGTTTCATTATCCATAACTTAGATTTCATAAACCCCCATGTTCCAAACTTTAGACCATCATGTTAAGAGTCCCTTGAGGTGATTTGGAATTACAGCTTCTATTGGCAAGTCTAAGCGATAGAGAAACTTCCAGAATGAAAACTAAAGAGACTTCCGAAGGCAGAAGTCATCCAACATTCAGGGAGTCGGGATGAGAGAATGGAAAATTCCATCCTGGTTTGACTCCAAAATAATTAATTAATTAACTTAAAAACAAAGAAATCTGGACTCTCATTCCTCAGAATCCACAGAGGTGTTCTAAGAAAAAGATTTCTGTTCTTTGGGGTACCTGCTGTGGCTGCCAGATGGGGTTCTTGTTGGGCACAGAGGATGTGATCTCACCACATCAGCTCACAGGATACCATGGAAGGCGGTCACTATTTTTACCTTTCATGGCTACTCTTAGTATTAGGGTGATCAATCTCTCCCCCCTCCATATCTTACTAAATTGGACTCACATAGTAAGAGAAGGCTATAGTTTCTTAAAGACATAGGTTCAAACATACATACATTCTTCAAGGCCTACAAGCCTGCCCCCCCCAACCACCATGTCTGCGGTTTTTAAGGGCAAAACCCATCTCTCCTGACACCAAGCCCAAATCAAATCTTTTCCCAGGTCAGAGGGAAACTCCACAACATGACAGGTTTCTTTCCGGCTTAGCAGATGAATGGACAGAGTCGTTTCACCCGAGGAGGCTGAGAGGACAGGAGGGAAGGTGGACACATGGTGGACAGAGTGCTCAGAACAGGTTGATGAGGTCAAAGGCAAAGAATGCCCTTAGAATACAGATATCTGGTTTGTCCACTCAACAATGCCGGTGAGAACACGGAGCACGTGACCCTACCGAAAGAAGGAAATAAAAGGTTAAGCAAAAGCTTCAGGTATCCCAGGCAAGCTGCATGTTAGAAGGAAAAAAATGCATGTCAAGATTACGATTTCATTTTCTTTCTTTTTTAAAAATTTCTAAGACTCAGACTTTCTGCCAGTAAGTTTGAACACATTCACCTAAATCTCACTCTCGTGTCCCAAGAAAATTCTGTCCCCTTCACAATGCCTGAAAATACCTACACACTACGGGAGGAAAAGATGGTGACACAGAAACAAAGCAGAGACTAATTGAGAGGGGGAAGAGATATGGGGAAGGGGGGCAGAGGGAATCATAATGGTTTATGATCTATGATTATGGAATTTATCAGTAAAAAGCCTTAAAAACCCATAGGAAAGAGGAACACCTTAGGGTGGGCTCCCCAGGGGTAGCCTCTAATGTGAGGATTCCACAGTCTGAAATATGTTCCCTTAGGGAGAGGTGGCCAGTGCAAGAGTGGACAGCAGAGCAGGGGGAAGAAATGAGGCCAAGCTGGGGACAGTCCCAGGTCAAATCCTGCAGAGCATTTGGGAGCTTGTGCTCTGTGTCATCAGCCCAGACAGGATGGCCCAAGGGGACAAAAATTTCCCCAGCACCTCTGGCTCTCAGATGATGTAGAACAGAAAGGCTCCAGTACCCTGAGGCTGTGGGAAAGAGAAGCACCCCAAAGCCAACTGGTCTACCGAAATGGCATGAATCAATGAAAGTGTGGGACTGGAGTGATCTGATCAGTGTTGCATCATCTGTTATTGGAGCAAGGATGGACATTAGCAAGACTTTGTCCGTGTATAAAGTGGGGCTGTTTAACTGTCTCATGCCCCAACCTTCCTGCCTATGAAGTGGGCAATGCAATGCCAGCCACGTGCCTCTTGACAGCATCTGTGGTCCATCGTGAGCCTCCATAGGCAGCACAAGCCCCTGACATTATGATGGAGATGAAAACGTCCTTTCCTAGTGACAAGGCACGTTCTTCACATGTTTGCAGTGATTCAGAAATCCGTAGACCTGCACAGCTGCCAGTCATATGAAAGTACAGAACAGGGCCAGAGAGATGGCTCAGCCTTTACAGCGCTTGCCTGCAAAGCCTAATGACCCGACTTCAATTCCCCAGTGCCCATATAAAGCCAGATGCACAAAGTGGTGCATGCATCTGGAGTTTGTTTGCAATAGCTGACCATTCTCTGTGTGTCTGTCTCTCTGTTTGCAAATAAATAAATAAAATATTTTAAAAAGAAAGAAGCCAGAATGGCGCCATATAAAACGATGGACAGGAATCATACTGAATCGTGTTGGTTCTGAATCATAAGCAACAACTGGGTACTGGTTTTTGTATTTATGACATCATTTACTATGTTTTTATTTTTTGCAGAGAATGCTCCCACTTATGGGGGTGGGAAACATTGATTGTAAAAATGTGCCATGGATTCTGGCAGCCCCTCAGCTGTCTGTGTCCACTCCCTGTATCCAGAGACCCCCTCTTGGGACTGACCTAGAGCGTCCAGGCTGGGATGAGCTCACACTGTTCTCAAATCAATGGAATCGTCTTGGTACTCATTGCTCAGAATCTGTCTCCATTGTCAACTGATCCTATAACACCTGCACCCATGGGTGCTCATGAAGATCACATCAGACAGATCAGAAAGAGCTCATACAAAATACATCTCAGTACTACGATCAGCACTTATAAGCCAGGAGAGTAGTGATTTCAGCTGGGCCCATGGCTTTGGGACATAAGCGGGGTTATCTGGAAATGAAAGACTTCGGTAAGGCGAGAGGGACTTGGATGACATCTATGAGGAATTTAAAAAGCTCTTCCAAAGCCCTAAACCATTTCTTTGAATAGAATTCAACCTTGGGTCTGTATGGTGGGTTCTGACCTATTCATCTTAGGCATAATTAGGACAAAAGCTTTCCCTGCCGCCCACAGCGGCTTGGTTAGCCTGGTACCACACCGAGCCCCGGGCCAGGAGCAAGAAGGACAAAAGGTGAGTTTTCTCTGGAGAAGACTTTTGAGAATTAGGGGGAATTAGTCATATTTTCCAATGGGAGGATTTTAACCCTTGTGAAAGGAGGAAGAAGTCCTTACTCAACAATCCCAATACTGTCGCAGAATGTCCCCTCGCTGTCTCCCTCAAATTACAGGCTTTGGAAGACAGTAATTTTCAAGGCTGGGGGAGGGAGGTGTGCAGACAAAGCAAGGAAAAGTGTAGAATTGTTGAACATTTATGGAGCTGTTTAACAATTCTGAGTCGCTTCATACATTTTTTTCTTAAGGAAGCACACGGAACAGGCACATTGATCCTCTCTCTGAATTACACCTTCGAAATGCACTCATTACACACAGTGGCTCATTTTCAGCCTAGTGTACAAACCCAAACTGGATTTAATGTGTTGCTAAAATTCAAATAAGTCACCCCTTCGGAATCCCTGTGGGTAGGTTAGAAAAAGAAAAAAAAAAAGATGAGTAGATTTCCAGGACACAAAGGTGATTAAGCCAAATGAATCTCACTTTTTATGCAGGATTTTCCAGCCTCTTCATTAGGTAATCCCTCATTAACGACTGTAAATGAGCCATCAGGTCTTGTCCTTTTTATATGAAAATTAGGCCCTTAGTAAGCACATGATTTTGGAGGGATTTTCCAAGAGTCATGAGGGGCTTGAAGTTTTTCAAGCACATGCCTAGGTTTCCCTGTTCAAAAGCATCCATTTGCAAGATGGCCGGCCAGGATGAAGAGAAAGCTCAAAGACTCTGGAAGAGAGGGTTCTAATGAGCTTGGTCTCTTTAACAGGGGATGATAATTAGGCGACCCAGCTGGAGTAAAGGCCACACTGGGAAAACTTGAAGAGATATAAATAGCTTTATGAAATGTTAATAGAACACTGGAGGAGGCATTCTCCCTTAAAGAGCTAAACCAACCACCCAGAGGGACAAGTCCTGGCGTGTAGTCAGGGTATAAAAGAGGAGGGGGACCATTGTGATGAAGGGATCGAGGCTGCTACCATCCACCAAGTTCAAAAATACACACTCAGGGACAGGTCCAGGATGCCGACAGAGGAGGGCCCCAATGGGTTGGGGACAGAGAGGAGGGAAACGGGGGTACCATCTCAAGATTTGCTCATACCACGCATCTAATGATTGACAATAAAGATATTTTTAAAAAGAAGGGAAAACTGCATGCCCATGCCTGGCCTTGTCTGTATTTTGTTCCTATGGTGACAGTAGGAATACAATTCTTTGGGAGACATGGATTTATTCTAGACAGTAAGGAAAGACTGCTTCACTCATCTACAATGTCCAGGTCCAAGAGCCCTCTCCTTCTCTCCTTCTCTCCTTCTCTCCTTCCTCCCACCTGCCCACATTCAGACACGTGGGCTGAAAACAGAGAACGCCATCCCCACACCTTGGCACATCAAGGTCCCTCCTTGGCACCACAGTTCTTTACTTCCTTTCCCCAATAACTCTCAAAAATCCCGCTTTTTCCTTTCCCAGCCTCCTGGAGCCCTTCCCCTCTTTATCCTGTGTTCATTCTGGTTCTATCTCAAACCCAGAGCCTAGGATCAAAGAAAGTTAGCCCAATAGGCTGCCTTCAAAAGCTCCTCATTTACTTTTAGTAAAACAATTGTCCCCAAATCACTCTGTAAATGTGATGTATTTCCAATCAAAATATCAGTAGCATTTTGTATGAAAATGACAGATTCCTTTGTCTAAAAGAACAATGCAAGGAAACTAGCCTGAGCAGACACTAAGGTACTGCAAAGATGAAGTAATTCAAAAGACAAGAAGGCTGTCTTGGCATCGGAAAAGACAACGAGGTCAACGGAACAGAACAGGAGGCCCAGAAACAACCAATTCAATGTGAGAATGTGTTATATGTTGAGGTGACATCGTAAATGAGAGCAAAAGGTAGAAATGTTTTCAGTAGCTTGATGCTAGGAAAACATCCCAACAGGAAGAGCACATAAAAACATTAAATCTAAATTGATTTTAAACTCAGATATGGAAAATTTAAACTATGAAATAAATACAGTCTTTTAAAATGTGACATTAAGATGTATGGGAAAGCTTCTTAAATAACACTCCAAAAGAACAAAGTGAAATAAAATGGTTGATTACAACAAAATTGAGGATTTTACTCAATGTAGAATAACAGAAACAAAGTGAATTCATAAGTGACAGAATTGGTTGAGCCATGCCGCATTTAAAACGACTTGAGGGTTAATGTTAATAGTATACGAGGAATTTCTATAAATAGACAAGAAAATCAATTTAAAATTTCCCAATGAATATGAGTCGGTAATTCAAAGGTAAAAACCTAAACTTTATAGTGAAATATACCAGTTCCACCCTCCACCAATCAGAGATGTGTTCATTAGACGAATATTATTACCATTTGGTCGGCAGAATTTGAGCATCGGTAAAACCAAGTGGTGATTAAATGTTGCCTTTCTGGAACTCCCTCCATCACTGAAACAAGAAAAGACTGGTTATGGTGTGCGGAACTATCGTCCAAATGGTCTTGTCTGTTAAGCCCTATGTCGCTTCCATTTTGAAAGGAGCATATGTCCTGTCTCTGTGTGACTGCATGTGGTGGCATGAGAGACTTCCTTTGTATTTATCTGCTCCTGGACTTTAAACTTGACCGTGGGACTAGTTTGGGCCAATAGTGTGTTCACAGAGGGGACTTGAGAAATGTGGTCCCTTGGTGGGCTTGAACCCTGAGTGTCCTGCGTGTACCTGGAGAATACTACGCTTCACCTATGTCACCTGGAGCCAGCCAAGGAGGCTGAGGCCTAGAGAAGACCTGGGGCTGAACCTCATCCTGTGCTGAAGCCCTGGAGCTCAGGACAGTCTGTTCACAGCATTCTTTTGGTAACTGCTGAGTGACATTGTGAGGTCACCGTCAAGCAATGCTCACCTCTTAGGGACACAAAAGCACAGACATTACACAGTCTAAAATAGCATGTTCTTCTCGGCTTTATCCTTCCTTACTGGCACAACGTCTCCCATGTTGGGGGCCAGAATTTCCAAGTGTCTTCTGTCCAGTCTCTACTGTAACATACGTAACATTCAAGATGACGGGACCAACAGGGACATCCACGAAAAGACGTTCACATAAAAAAGATTCCTTTTATACTAAAAGAGATATATGGGAAGCTATAACCCCTTTCTTCACTGGCTGTGATTCTGTTGGCATATGATGCTCAGAGTTGCTTTAACTATCTTGTAACCACAGACGAAGACAACATGGACTTCCAGGGATGCTAAAACAGTGACAGTACCTTTGTCACACTCCAGAGCAGCGCAACTCCTAACAAGAGACAATGCGGCTTCTCACCGCTGAAGCCATTTTTAACTGATGGCTAAAGCCGTCCTTGACCATCCACCAGTGACCTCCCAATCCCAACTCCGAAAGAACAGAGATAAATATCAGAAGATGGACGATATGACGGCGCCCATCTTCATGCCGTAGGTGTACGTGGTGTTCACCTGAGTGTCCACCACTGGGAACCCGGATGAATAAAGAGCCTGCAATGAAATAGTAGGTAACAATGAGAAATGGTGAACTGTGTTTATATAAGACACTTCTGTAGATTTCAGGAATGTGGAATGAAGAAATAAAAGATGACTGGTACATTAATTATATGTGTATATATATATATACAGGCTGATATCTATCTATATATGGACTGACATATATCATATATATACATACATACATACATACATACATACATACATATATATGTCATGGTGCCATTTTTATAAATAAATAATATACACCCAAAACTTATAAATATTCTAATAATGCACACAGATTCAAGGAAATATTAAGAACATTACAGTGTATAGTTAGTGAGAGAAGAAAATATAATCAAGACAAAGGAAGGAAGAAATAAAATCGTAAGGAAGTGCTTCCACATAACAAATAACTCCAAAAACATAGTAGCTTAAAACAATAAAAATACTGAAATTTAAAAAAAAAAATAAAAAATATTAAAACAAAAAATGCTGAAAAATTGATTATCTCAAAGTTTGTATGGGTTGGAAGTCAGGTTCGGCTCAGTCAGGTATTCAGATTCGTTCTCCACCTTAGGGCTCCAGGCTGGGGCTGCAGTCTCTTTTGAAGGCAGAGGAACGGGAGGACCCATGTGCAAAGCTGAGCACAGGCAGTTAGGCGGCTGAGTGGGAGCCTCGATCTTCATGGCCGTAGGCCAGAAGCCTCTGTCAGTCCTCCATCTGGTCCATCTTCTGGATAACTCACAGCCCGAGGTTTGATTCCTTCAGAGCAAGTGGGAGAGAGTTTTGAGATGGAAGACAGATCTCAAACTGTCACGGTTCGTTTATGAAGCAGGTTACTAGTTAGTCCACACTCAAGAGGGGTACATGGCACAGGGGCATGAGGGCCAGGAGGGGGTCACCGGGGACCGGTGCCACCTGCCACAGAACCGTCAAGAGGAAGATCACTTACCATGAGCGGAGGAGTAATGCCAGCTCAACTTTGCACATCCAAATTCTAAAAGCTGAACATGAAACTGAACTTCAAAAAGAGCCAATGTTGCTTTGGCTGTTATAGGTTGCAGATCTTGTGGAAGATCCTTATTAAACGTTGACAGGCTGAGTATTTTGGGGGCAAAACACTCACTTTGAGTCTGCAACTTTCAAGAAGCCGCAGGGAAGAAGCTCAGTCTTATTGGTTAAGATCAAAGATCGAGAGACAGAAAAAAAATGACTATTCATATAATTCTTACTGAAATTATAAAATGCCTGAAAACTTGGAATTTCTATTGAATACTCCCTTGAGTAAGAGATGGAGAAACAGAGGTCCAGAGGTCCAGGTGGCCAGTAACTGCCTTGCTCACCTCGGGTGCCTCCCCTGGACAGACAACTCTACCCCCAAACTCACAGAGTGGAAATGGGATTCCTCATGGGAAATAGTCTCCAAGTAGCTTCTAGTGTGATTCTAATGGACTAGAGTTGGCACAATATTCCTTCCTTTCCCAGGAAATACACTCCAAACACCAAAGAGTTAACTGGGTTAAATTATTCTGTATTTAGCTGGCATCTCTGCTAACAAGCAAAATTTCAGGTCTCCCCTTTCCGTGTGGAAAAATGAAGAAGGTTTCTTTAATTTTGTTTCAACATTATTTTCCTGAAGTGTTCTCTTCCTTTTCATGGTCCCATCACAGCATCAGCCCATGAAAAATTAACGTCCCTGTTCAGCAGGGAAGCTGGCTCCTTTAAAGAATGCTCTGGCAGATTCCACACTAGGCTGTGAATCTCCAAACAGACCTGCCTCAGGAAGGTACAAGGTGTTCCAGAAGCTTTTTCTAGACTGTTTGGGTCTCAAGGGTGGGGACAGTTCCATTAGGTTTCTTGTGTACTTCCCGGAACACCCCTTCTTCAGCTCTTTCCCACAGTGGCACTTTTCGGATCTGTGCAAACTCAAGAAAGAGGTGACTGTCATTTTACTCTCCCAGGTTCCATGGCCAACAAGGGAAAGCTGACATCTATAAGCCCAAATTCTGCAAATAAGATGATATGTGACTTGATGAGTAGAACACGTGAGTTTGGGGTACAAGACACTGTGTCCATTACAGTTGAAAATGTGTCAACTGGGAACGATGCAGCGAGAGAAGGGTCACTCACTGT
Organism: Zapus hudsonius; assembly: GCA_004024765.1. Lineage (NCBI taxonomy): Eukaryota > Metazoa > Chordata > Mammalia > Rodentia > Dipodidae > Zapus > Zapus hudsonius. The sequence goes on along the minus strand of PVHP010036238.1, from coordinate 2,635 downwards.
ACAAAAGTGCATCCATGTTGTCAAAATTCTAACCAAAGACAATGGTTGCTAGAGTATTTCAATGAAAATTTAAATGGTGGCTTTCATCCTAAAGTTAAAATTTTTTCTTTAAAAATATGTTATTCATAATTACAATGATTTATACTAATATTTTCTTTGAGGGTGTTTTGTTTTGTTGAGGTAGGGTCTCACTGTAGCCCAGGATGACCTGGAATCCACTCTGTAGTTCCAGGCTGGCCTTGAACTCACAGAGATCCTCCTACCTCTGCCTCCCGAGTGCTGGGATTAAAGGTGTGCATCACCACACCCAGAATACTGTTATTTTTTTTCATATTTATTGTCAATAATTAGATACATTGTATGGGCAAGTCTTATGATGGTATTCCCATTTCCCTCCTCCCTGTCCCCACCCCATTTGGGGGGCCTTCCTAAGTGGGCTTGTTGGACCAGTCCAGTGGGTGGGGGTCATGGATTGTAGGAGAAGTAGTTAGTTTTTTTCTCTCCCCCACCATGGCTCTTACATTCTTTCCGTCCCCTCTTCTGCTCAGATCCGAGTCATGGTGGGTGAGTTTTAGGTCTGCTTTACTGGTGAGTTCTCAAGAATCTCTGGATTTCTGCTTTGGATTGTGTTGGGTATTGTGGCAGTCAGCCACACGCTGCTGGGATGAATCTTCAAACCAGGCACAGTTTATGGGAGGAAATGATTTATTTAAGCTACAGATCCAGGGGACGTTCCATAACAGCCAAAGAGGCCGGCCCTCTTTCACAGGTAGGAGCAGAGAGAAAAACCCATCACCACCACACACACAGAACAGGAAACAGGCAGGAGGGCAAGGAGAGAATTCTTTCACCTTTATATAGCCATAGGGTGGGGTCTTGCAATTCTATCCCAGACTTAATGGCTCCTGAGTCTGGAATTTCCTTCCTGCATGGCCCACACAGGAAAGGATGTTTACTTCCAGCTTCTTTGAGCTTCTTTACATCCTGCCCCCTACTGAGAGGCTGCCTTCCTGTGAACATCCTCAGAGACCCACCCAAGATTACTTGAAAGGTCAAGTTGGCATCAAAACTTAACCATCACAGGTATCCTCAGTGTCTGTCTCCATTATATCCTTTCCCAGGTGATCTGACTTGGTAGGACTCTTGCTCATCTCACCACTTCCTCAAAGGTTTCCTTTGGGCTCTGTAGCATAGCTCTCAAGTTATATCATGTCATTAAGAGCCCTCACTCACACTTCCTTGGGTGGATTTCATTGTGTGGCTGAGTAAAATCCCACTTTTCCATCACTGCACCCCTTCCTCTTCCTCCTCCCTCCTAGAGACGTTTGGACTTAGCTGATTCCGGCTCTACAGCTGTTGGTCCTCCGTTCCTGAAGTTACAAAACCACCACATGAGCCAACAGCTTGAGAGAGCAGAGGGGTGGGGGCTGGAGAGGTTGGCACAGTGGTTAAGAACACTTGCTTTGTAAGCAAGATGCCTAAGAAGGCTTGGCCATCAGAGTTCAGTTCCCCAGCACCCATGTAAATAGCTGTGCATGGCACACACGTCTGTGATCCCAGTCAACAGGGGACAGAGACCAGAGAATATTTGAGGCTGGCTGAATGAAAAACTAAATGGTGACATTTGTCAGCTCTAGGTTAGGAGAGAGACTCTGTCTCAAGGAAACAGGTGGATGAGCAACAAGAGAACACGTGACCTCCACACACGTGTACACGTTTGAACACACACATGCATCACATCACAAACCACATATCTACACACATGTGTGTGCACAACAAAAGAACAGACAGCTGAGGATGTGGCCATGAAGGAAGGTCATGGTTGGTTGCCAACGTGGAAGCCCGTCTTGTCCATGCCCTCACCACACATCTTCCTCCATATCCTGCTGCCCCTCCCTCGGCAGACCCCCACTGCCACGTCATCTCCGCATCAAAGATTGAACAGTTCTTCAAATCTAAGCCCTCAGAATCAAATCACTAGGCTGGTTCAGCAAATGACCTTTCATGGTACCTACAATGCTTGCCTTCCCGCCAGTCCCTCTGGGTTGATCTGCTTTATGTCCTGTCTCCCAGCTCCAACAATAACACTCAAATCCAACAGGCAGTTCTTGGTTCCGACAGACATGCTCATTCCCTAATGCCTCCTGAAATAGCCTAACGGCCCCAATACCTAAGGATGAATGAGGTATAAAATACACAGAATGTGTGAGTCACCTCACACATAAACATCTCACGTTTATCCTCTCTCTAAAGAGTCTGCAAGACCACCATCTTCTTCCCTAAGTTTTGCAGGTGATAAAATAAAGGACGTTAATTTCTATGAAGCATCTGCATTTGGAAAACCTTTAAAACAATTGTGATAATAATTTCTCTTTCATGAAACAGAAAAACACTCACACGTCTTCTCCCCTCATTTCCAAGACTGTTTGTCGGGTACACAAAATCTGTCACTATCAGATCCCACCACCTCCATGTCTCTGGAGAGAGAGTCTGCCATGTAACCCTGCTTAGGCCACCATGTAGGGTGGCCGCCACCAAAGCCACTCTGTCCTAAGGAAGCCATACAGGAGCTATCCACACCTGCCCTGTGTGCGGGCTTATAACAGCATTCACCAGGTAGAGGAGAAAAAGCCAT
>PVHP010036237.1:0-18041 GCA_004024765.1 Zapus hudsonius | reverse complement strand
GACCCACGGAAGAGGATATCCAGTTGATTGGGGTTGGGGAGGGGGGGCATTGGGGAATTGGGGATAACAACTCATTGTTTGCCCACTAAATAATGTAACCCATTATGGTCAATAAATATATATATTTAAAAAAGAAAGAAAATAAAATAAGACATTGGGGCTGGAGAGATGGCTTAGTGGTTAAGGTGCTTGCCTGTAAAACCTAAGTACCTGAGTTCCATTCCCCAGTACCCATGTAAGGCCAGATGCACAAAAGGGACATATGCATCTGGAGTTCATTTGCAGATGCTTGGGGTCCTGGCATGTCCATTCTCTCTCTGTGTCTCTCTCTGCTTGCAAACGAATAAATAAAAATATTTTTGAAAAAAGAAAGACATCAGACAAATTGTCATGGAGGAACAGCCTACAAGATGCTTGACCAGAACTCTGAAGTTTTGAAGTCATTAAAACCAAGGAAAGTCAGAGAAGCTGGCAAAGCCAGGAGAACCCTAGAAAACCACGGATTAAGTACCATAGAATCCTGAAACAGAAGGGACACAAGGGGAAAAGTAAATCTAAGAAGCATCTAGAGTTTGAGTTAATGACAGTGTATCAAGATTGGTTCAAGGCCGGGCATGGTGGCACACACCTTTAATCCCAGCACTCAGGAGGCAGAGGTAGGAAGATCGCCATGAGCCAGCCTGAGACTACATAGTGAATTCCAGGTCAGCCTGGACTAGAGCGAGACCCTACTTTGAAAACAAACAAACAAACAAAAACAAAGGGCTGGAATTGCTTGTGCTGCGCTGCCATGCATCTGCTGGAGCCCTGGCCAGCAGATCGTGGAAGAACAGGGAGCAGGAGACACAGGTGAAGCAGGGCTGCTTTATTTCAGAACCAAGTACAACAGCCTGTACCCCACCTCCGCACCCTCAGGTCGCTGCTTCGCAGGGTGGTTCCTCGGCTCCTCGGCTGTCTGAGAACTGTGGAATAGAGGGACAGGGAAACCAGGCCCAACCTCCTCTAAAACAGCTGTGGTGGGACTGTCAACCTTTCCTGTTGGCTCTGAGGACAGGGAGCCTGAAGAGCTAGCCTTGTAGGTATCTGGGATGCCTGTGCCAAAGGAGGTCACAAGCCATAGCAGCACACAATCATCCAGGAGTTCAGGAAAGTGGCCATGTGGGAGCTTCGGAGGCCCCGAATCCAGTCTCCAGCTGCACTGGCCTCCTCTCCCTTGGTCATGACCAGATATAACTACAGCCTTTCCTGGGAGCAGAGAGGCTGCCGGCTCATGGCGGGTGCCCTGCCTTGAGGCAGTCCCAACTGCTGGGCCCACAGAAGAAGTCCTCAGGGAGCTCACTCAGGAGTCCATCCAGGTCATCTGCAGAGGGGGATGGAGAGAGGGTAGCCTCAGGGAAACCTTGATTCCCATGTGACTCAAATCTAAAGCTCTTCAAAAGGCCTGGACTTGGCTACAAGCCCTAATAGTGACTCCCCTAGGGCAGTGTACCCATGCCAATGGGTCTGAGGCACTGCCTTCCCTCTGATCCCTGCAGAGTGTGCACAACTAAAAGAAAGGTACAATCCTCAATCCATTCTGGTAAGAACAGGCAACCCCTTGGACATGACTGCCTTCCACCCAGAGGCCAGGTGCCAAGCAGGAAGGATTCTGAGATCCCTTAGTGCAACCTTCTCATTGGATGGAGGGAAAAGAAAATGCCAGCCCAAACCATCAGATGTGTCCAGAACCACACACTCATTAACCTGGGTTCTCAGCTAACAGCAGGACAGAGCATCTCCTCATCCCCAGAAAGCCCAGGTGGGCACAGGCAACAAAAAGACGCATTCCTGGCTACAGTCCTCAGGTGTGTTGCTTACACGGAGGACCTGGGACACAGCTGAACACAATCGTTCTTGTTTATATTCCTTCTGTTACCAGCAGCAGCCAATACTGAGTGAGCACTCACTGCCTTAAGCCTTCATGGAGCAGCACAAGGAGGTTGCTGAATAAACCCCACTTTACTAGAGATGAAACAAACAAGGCTTAGGGCTGGAGAAGATGGTATAACAGTTAAGGCACTTGCCTGCAAAACCTAATGACATTTGATTCCCCAGTAGCCACATAAAGCCTGATGCACAAAGTGGCACATGCACCCGGAATTCATTTGCAATGGCTGGAGGCCCTGGCGCACCCATTCTCTCTACCTCTCTCTGCTTGCAAATAAATGAAAAATATTTTAGGCCAGGCATGGTGGTGCACGCCTTTAATAGAGCACTTGGGAAGCAGAGGTAGGAGGATCGCCATGAATTCAAGGCCACCCTGAAACTACATAGTAAATTCCAGGTCAGCCTGGACTAGAGCAAGACCCTACCTTGAAAAAAAAATAAATTTAGGGCTGGAGAAATGGCTCAGCGGTTAAGTCACAGGACTACAAAAACCTAAGGACCCGAGTTCGATTCCTCAGCGCCCACATAAAGCCAGATGCACAAAGTGACACATGCATCTGGAGTTTATTTGCAGCGGTTGGAGGCCCTGGTGCACCCATTCTGTTTCTGTCTCTGTGTCTCTCTGCTTACAAATAAAATTCTTTCTTTATAAAAAAATTTTTTTAAACAAAAAATAATAATAAGGCTTAAAGCAGTGAAACAACTTGCCCAAGGTGAACATACTTGGGCTCTACCTGATGCCAGAATCCCTGCTGCCAAGTAGAGAACTGGGTTTCTAAGACGGGAACCCAGAGGACCTAGCAGTGAGACTGTAGAACTGCACCTAAGAGCACAGCTCCAAGTCTGGCAAGGGTTCTCAGTAAACACTGCTGCTGGAGGCAAGGATATAAATTAGCTTAGGAACCATTCAGATTTAATTAAGGGCTTGGGAGATGGCTCAGCGGTTAAAGGTACTTATTTGCAAAGCCTGACATCCTGGGTTGGACTCCCCAGTACCCAGGTAAGGGAAAGACAGATGCACAAAGTGGTGCATGCGTCTGGAGTTTGCAGTGGTGGAGGGCCCTGGTGCACCCAATCTCTCTCTCCTATCTGCTTGCAAATGAATAGCATGTGGGCTAGGACAACAGGAAAGAACAGGAGCTTGTCTCCAGGCCCATCGAAGCACCACTTGCAGGTGCCCTAGGTGGCCATGACATCGGCTGTATTCCACGGCCAGCCCTCCTCACTCTTGCACTGTGATCTCCATCAGCTTCTTCAGATGATGAGGATTATAGCAGTCTTACTTGCAAGGAAATATTGCAAGATTTCAGACAATGCAAATCCCAGCAGGTTGTCCTTCAGAGTTAATAAATGGACTCTGGTTTTTCCACTGGTGTACCGTGAGTGTGGCTGATGTGCATGCACTCCCTGTGATCCTATCTCCAGGTCAGGCAGGATGGAGTTTCTGGAATCAAAAGCTAAGGAAGCAACCTGGACCAGGCTGGCTTCATCTGATCATATCCTTAAGAGCTGTACTGAGGCCTCTCAGGTTTGTGTCCTCATCCCTCAAACCACAGGTATAAGTGACTCCTCAGCACTGCCTGGGAGGCCTGAGTGGAGGCAGGATGGAAAAATCTGCTCCCATGGTCTGCTGATTAGCCAGAGGCCTCAAAATGGGCCACAGAGAGCTCCTGTCCACCTGGAGGCTGCTGATAGTCCCTCCTGTGGCTGAAGCACATGGCTTGCAAATGGGGGAATGTGGACCACACTGCCTGTGCTTTATGTAGCCCTCATCTCACGGTTAACAAGTGTGACTCTTGTTAACAAGGCCTACAGTCTTGCTGACAAGACTCCTCTGACTTCTTTAAGTGATGTGAAGGTCCAAAGACTTGGAGGGAGAAGGGAAGTGCAGTGGCAGGCAGGAGCATTCTGACCAACACAGGCCAGAGGAAATGAAGCCTCCTGGATCTGAAAGGATGCCTGCATTACCTGCCTCTGGGAGCTCTTCCTCGGGGGACACTCCTGCTTCGGGGCTCTGTACTGTTCTGAGTCCTTGTGCAGGCTGTATGGCCACATCTGGCTGGAGGCTGTCAGGGAAGCTTCCTGGATCCTGGGGATAGAGGATTTGGTTACCAACGCCCATGCCCCTGAAACCCCTCTGGTCAGAACCACCTTGACCCAGAGGACCTCAAAGGGAAGGTAGGGGCCTCACATCAGAGACATGACAGAAGAGTGTGGCAGGGGCCAGGGCCACAAAATACAAAATAGCAGATAACTAAAACAAAAGAGACCTTTCGGGTGGATCCTTCCTAAATCTATTGGTGCCTAATGTTTTAGGGAATCTACATAACACAGACAACAGAGGGTAAAGAGGAGTTAGTTTGGGCTTAAAATAAGCTGTTAGCTGCATGTGGTGGTACAGGCCTTTAGTCCCACTTCGCAAGGTAGGAGGATCACTGTGAGTTCGAGGCCAGCCTGAGGCTACAGAAAGACCCTACCTTAAAATAAAATAAAATTAAAATAAAGGCCGGGCGTGGTGGCGCACGCCTTTAATCCCAGCACTTGGGAGGCAGAGGTAGGAGGATTGCCGTGAGTTCAAGGCCAGCCTGAGACTACATAGTGAATTCCAGGTCAGCCTGGGCTAGAGTGAGACCCTACCTCAAAACACCAAAAAAAAAAAAAAAAAAATTAAAATAAATGAACAAATATGTTGTTATCAACCCACAAATTAGCTACAATATGAGTGGGTAATTAACTGGCAATTAGCCATGTGTGGTGGTGCACATCTTTAATCCCAGCACTTGGGAGGCAGAGGTAGGAGGATCACCCTGAGTTCAAGGACAGCCTGAGACTACATAGTGAATTCTAGGTCAGCCTGGGCTAGGAAAACAAAACCCCCTTTCCAAAAAAAAATTAAATAAATAAATAAAATAACCTGGCAATTAAACAGTTAACTGAGGTTAGCCATAGGGAGTGGTTATTCATTTCATTTCCAGTTAGTTCAGTGAGTATGAATGTTAAGAATCTAAAAGGAAACAGGATTAGAGGGGTACAGGGAAAGACGAAGAGAAAGTAAGGAGAGAATTCGAGCTAAAGGTCCAAGGTTGACTAGAGGTCATCAAGTCTAACACACTTGTTCAATAGATGGGACAGGACTCAGGACCCAAAGGGTGGGGGCAGCCAAGCCAAGCTTGGGCTCTGCGCTCTCAGCCTGAAGCAGACCTGCCCAGAACTCGTCACCTCACACAGACACCAAATGCACCTCTTGGTTCCTCAGAGGGTGATTGCCTGGTAGAGGTAGAGGCCAGGAGCAAGTGCTGGCTCATCTCACTGGCCATGTGCACTCACTGTTCTCTGCACTACCACCTGAAGCAGATGTGAACCTCTATCAATTTCTGCTACCACCCCACAGGGGGGCTCCTTACCATTAGTTCTCAGGTGACTCCTAGCCTCTCAGGTGTTCAAGCCTGCCACCAGACACTCAGGGATCACCAACAAGCCAGCTGCTCCTCTAGGTATGTTATTCAGCAGTCTGGCAGGCAGCTAGACCAGGGACAGGAGGAGATAATCCTGTTCCCAAAGGTACCTCTTTGCCTCAGACAACTGCTCCCTTTACAACTCTGCCCCCAGGGTGGAGAGAAAGCAATGAGAAGAGCCAGACAGAAGGATAGCACCATCAGTCTCTGTCCGTCCTGCCCCTCTTACCTTGGCTGAGGGCTGAGATGGCTTGAGGACATTCCCATCCCCAGAATCTGGGCTGTAAATATGGACTAGATTGTTGGGTGTCACGTTGAGGTAGTGGTTTCTCAGTGAAGGAGAAAACACTCCGATCTGGAGTTGAGGAAAGGGAAGGTCAGTGTCTTGATAGTACTAGGTGCTGCCAGGTGACCTCCTGGGACCACTTCCTCTTATTCCCCATCTTCTGCATCAGCTCACACAAATCGCACCTGCCACAGCCTCGGTGCCAGAGTAGACCCATTACTATCCCCCCCACATCTCCTCTGCCCCAAAGAGTGAAGCAGCTTAACGACCACAGGGCTTTTCTTGGCTCCAGCAGACAAGGCCTAGCAACAGGGCAGCCTCCCCTTGCTTTGGGCACTGAAGGAAAGGCAGCCAAGGACACAGACAAGATGGGGCTCTCCCTCGGGCAGGCCCCACCTGGAGCTCCCCTACCTGCTTTAGTAGCAGCACCGAGCCAGGCTTCAGCTCATTCTGGCGCGTCTCCAGCAGCACCCTGTGCACTGTTCCCAGCATCTCTCCTGCAAGTACCAAATGGTCACTCAGTCTCAAGGGCAACACAGCTTTGAGTCCTGGCTGGGAAGTGGACTGCTCATTACCTTCTTTTCTTTCCTTTGTAAAATATTTTTATTGAACTAATTGCAAGCAGAGAGACACAGAGAAACAGAGGACAGAAGAGAGAAGGCACACCAGGGTCTCCATTTGCCACAAACTCCAGATGCCTGTGCCACCTGTGCATCAGGCCTTACATGGGTGCTGGGAAATCAAACCTGGGTCATTAGGCTTTGCAGGCAAGCACTTTAACCACTGAGCCATCTCTCCAGCCTCTCATTGCCTTCTGGACCTCAATGGAGGCCACTCATGAGATATTCCCAGGACCTACTCCTTACCTGTGGGGTCTTTGAAAACCACACTGGCATCCATTGTGCTCCGAGTCAGGGACTTGATCATCACTGCCATGTGGGGGACCTTGTTTCTGGGGAGCTGCTTCAGGGCTGCCTGCTTACAAGAAGGGGCATTCACTGAGCTAGCCATACCATGTAACTTCCCATGGCCACCAAGGGTGGTAATGATTTGGAGGCCAAAGGGGCAATAAAGGACACACATCTCATCTCCCTGTGGAGGCCTGAACTGGCAGGTTTTCTTCCCCCTCCTCCTTTCTTTTGTGTACAGTATTTAGAGAACACTCCATCATGACAGGCTATAGGCAGGGAAATCTTGGCACATGAACCTACATGTATGTGCACATAGCCCTTGACCACTAGGGAATTCTCAAGGTAGCAGTGTGCTTAGCCTCTACCCCTAATCTGGTACCTGGTAGTATAGAGGCATTGCCAGACCCACTCTCTGATAGTGCAAAGCTGGGCACGTGGAAGATACAACCAAAGGGACTTCTAGCTGCCCCTCATGGATGGGCCTGGGTAAGAGGTTGACCAGGGCAGTAGCCTGAGACAAGAGAAAAATGGTATTCCATGTGGGTCTCAGCTCTCGGGATCCTTACCTTTCGCAGCACCATGACAATGCTGTAGGTATAGAGGAAGCAGGTGTGGTCTCTTTCATCCAGGCCCAGAGCAGATTTCATAGCCTGCCAGGGCCCCCGCCCAAAGTCCTCTTCTACAGATCCCTGGGAACTAGGAACTACCTGGCACTGTGGAGCAGAGGGGAAGCCTGCATTAGTGGGTCCACCTTGTGACAGAAGCAAGATAGGGACAGGAGAGCAATGGTGAATCCCTATGGGGAGGGAAAAAATGAGGCTTAGTGGCCAGTCTCCTCTCATCTATCTCTGAGGCCAGAAGGTGGTATGGGAAATCTTCACTCTAGGACGTCTTTCACTAAGTGCTAGAACAACAGTGCTTCCTTCTTCCTTTTAAAAATAAATAAATCCGATCCTGACTGTAACTACATTGAAGTAAAAGGCTCTTTGTGCTTGTCTCTTATAATGGACTGGAAAGTCTTGGAGTAGGGACCCCTCCACATATATATATAGAGGCTCTTAGAGTGTCTGTCATTTTTAATTCAGTCATATTTTATGTGGGATGCCTCTGAATTTCAACCGTTAGCCATCTCATATTAGCAACTGCTTTGAATCCACACTACTTATTAACAGCTTTGAATCTGCAATGGACAGGCAGATCTGGGGAGCCCCCACAAAGCAAAGAAATACCAGGGAGAGGGCTAAAGAGATGGCTTAGTGGTTAAGGCGTTTGCCTGCAATGCAGAAGGATCAGAGTTCGATTCCCCAGTGCCCATATAAAGCCAGATACATGCACAAGAGCACACGTGTCTGGAGTTCATTTGCAGTGCCCTTCTCTCTCTCTCTCTCTCTAATAAATAAATAAAAAAAAAAAAGAAATACCAGGGAGAATTGAAAACAAAGGTACAAAGGTGGATTTAAAGACTGGTCAGCCAGAACCCAGGGAAGCTGGTCCCACCCACTGGAACCTCCTGGAGGTAAGATGAAGACAGATCCTTCCCAGCTGAGCTCCCAGAAACCTGAGAGGAAGGGTTCCAAAGATACCATCTCAGAATGCTTATTAAACTCTCCTCCCCTGGGCCTTTGTGTCTCAGATGAGAGGCAGGACTGAGCTCATGGTATCAGGCCAGGCCTTTCTGCCAGTTAAACTGCTGCATCCCAACAGCTCTCCGCAGCTGCCCTAGACACAGGCCTAGCAGCAGCATCTGATTCTCAACTGAAAGATTCAGGGACAAATGGCTCTCACTCTCAAATGATGCCTGAGAGGTGAACATTGGCAGGGAAGAAGTTACCTCTGTCCGGAATTTGGCCAGAGCACCATGAGTTGGAGTCTGGGGTATGGAAACCATGATCTCCTCCAGATTCTTCCCGCTATGCTAAGAGGGGAGAGAAGAAGGCGAGAGCAAGCTCAGCAGCTGTTATTTACAAGTACAGTGTCTTGTCTGGGTTACATAATGAGTTCAGGAAACTATCAGGGACAATTAACACATATTACATCGCTCCTAACGCAGTCTCAGGAGCCTCATTGGCAGCTCAAAAAAGACACTTTGGGGATAGGTTTGGGAATGTGAGAAGGCTGGAACTGGCCCAGGAGCAAAGCCCAGAGCTGCCTGAAGGGGGCAGTGACCCAAATAGAGGGGACTGCAGTGAGTTAGGGAGCAGCTGCCCCAAAGCCCCTTTCCATCCAGAAGAAATGCAGAAAGCCCCTTGGATTTCTGTCTAAGAAAAAGTAGCATAGATTGTGTCAACCATCCTTACAAGAAGGGAAGATGCCTATCATAACCAGACCAGAGCCTCAGGCCAAGTACCTGGGATCTAACTCAAAACTATCCTGATGAAGGCTGGGAAGATGGCTGAGCAGTTAAAGGTGCTTGCCTGTAAAGCCAGCTAGTCCCCAGGTTCGATTCCCTAGAATCCAGTTAGAGGCAGATGCACAAAGTGATACATGCATCTGGAGGTCCTAGTGTGCCCACACTCACTCCTCACTTTCTATCTGCTTGCAAATAAATAAAAATAGCTTTAAAATGATCTTGATGAACCCTATCCCTCCACCACTGCTTAAATACAAACTCAGCAGGGCTCTCTCCCTTCCAGCCCTGATTTCCTCATGTTGGCTTCACATATCAGCCAGTTCGGTGGCTCAGAACACCTCTTGGGCCTGTCTTCCCACTTCAGGTCCTTCCTCTGAACAGAGTCCTCCCTTCACACACACAACCCTGTTACCCTCCTACTCATCCACCAAAATCCACTCACTCAGCAAGCCCAAAACAGAGCAGTGTGTCTCCAGCAGTGAGGGAAGGCCCTAGTCACACTATACCCTTCATGCATAATCATTGCTTCACACCTACTTCTTCCACTGCACTGCAAGCTCCTCAGTCCCAGACAAATTGTCCAGCACCTTCTCCTTGGCAAATATTTCTAATGCTAGCAACCAGTAGACACTCAACAAACACATGAAGACTAGGGATGTGTGTGTGTGCATGTGGAGGCCAAGGGATAACCTGGGGAGTCATTCATTCTTCAAGTGCATCTACCAAATTTCATTTACTTATTTATTTACTGAGGCAAGGTCTTTCATTGGCCTGGAGCTTGCCAAGCAGGCTAGACCAGCTAGCCAGAAAGCTTTTGAGATCTGTCTGTCTCTACTTCCCCATTATTGGGATTACAAGCACAGGCCACCATACTTGGTATTCTTAACTGGGTTCTGGGCATCAAACTCAGGTCCTCGTGCTTGTGAGGAAAGCACTTTACCAATTGAGCCATCATCTCAATTCTCAATCTTAAGCACCTGTTTCACAGGCAGATTTTCAAGCATTCTTCCTTCCCCCTTTATTTTTTATTTTTTTTGAGGTAGGGTCTCGCTCTAGTCCAGGCTGACCTGGAATTCACTATGTAGTCTCAGGGTGGCCTTGAACTCACGGCAATCCTCCTACCTCTGCCTCCCGAGTGCTGGGATTAAAGGCGTGTGCCACCATGCCTGGCCATCAGACTAACCTTTAATTCACTATGTAGTCTCAGGGTGGCCTCAAACTCACAACCATCCTCCTACCTCTGCCTCCCAAGTGCTGAGATTAAAGGTGTGCACCACCATGCTCGGCTTGTTTTTCTTTTCTTTTTTTTTTAAAAAATATATATTTTATTTATTCATTTCCAAGCAGAGAGAGAGCGAGAGAGAGAATGCACCAGGGCCACCACCTTGTGGGTCTGGCTTATGTGGGTCCTGGGGAATTGAACCAGGGGCCTTAGGCACTGGAGGCAAGTGCCTTAACCGCTGAGCCATCTCTCCAGCCCTCTTTTCTTTTTTTTTTTTTTTTTTTTTTGGTTTTTCGAGGTAGGGTCTCGCTCTAGTCCAGGCTGACCTGGAATTCACTATGTAGTCTCAGTGTGGCCTTGAACTCACGGCGATCCTCCTACCTCTGCCTCCCAGTGCTGGGATTAAAGGCGTGCACCACCACGCCCGGCGTTTTTCTTTTTTTTTAAATAGTGCTAAGGGTAGAACTTAGCACCTAAGCAGATACTCCATCACTGAGCCACACTTCCAACCCCTTGGATTTCTTTTGTAGCCTTGCAAGCCTTTCCCCTACTTCTTCCTGGAGAACTACGTCACTCACCTGGTGAGGCAGGAGACCTGCTGGGCCAGGGAAGCGGCGGGTTTTGGCTTGGAAGGAGGGTCGGCTGGGCTGCTGGGGTGTCTGGTTGGCAGCAGTGACCAGTCGCACCAAATGACTGGTGACTATAGGTGTCTGTGGAGATGCATGAGGAACCAGGGAGGAATGAGCACCTTTGGGGGTGCTGAGAGGAGATGCAACAGAAGACACGGGGGTTCGGGATAGCAAGGGCCCCCGAGGAAATACTGCAGAGCTAGAGTTGGGAGTTTGAGGTCCAGGAAAACGAGGTTTGCCACTTAAGCAGGCAGGAGACTGAAATGGCTGACTAGAGAAACGATTTTGAGGGCCGCTCCGAAGAGGAGTTCTAGCAGCTTGAAGAGGCTGAGGTGAGAAAACAGGAGTGTCTTTGGGACGCTGAGCAGGAGGGCTGCCTGCAGCACCAGGTCTCAAGTGGGGCCGTGGAGCCCTCCAATGGACAGCAGGTTCTAGAGGCACATCCTGCCCTGACATAACCCCTGCTATGTGGGTAGTGGGCATGGATCCCTTCTGGAAAGATCCACTCGGATCAGCTACCCGGGCCTTTTTCACCAATTCAGGCCCCCCCTGATGCTGACCAGGCAGAATTTGGGTGGCCTCATGGTTAACTCCAAGTTCCAGCTCCATGCTAGCTCCCTCCAGTTCCATGCTTGCCAGGGCCTCATCAAATTCATCTTGTTCAGGCTCCTCAAAGACACCAATGTCTTGCTGATGACTCTCAAAGGTGAGGCCAGGATGCAGGGCTGAGGACTTGGGTCTTGCTGGCTCTTGGAGCCCTCCTGTGAGTGTTACTTTTCTCTGATTGCCAGCCCAGCTGCTGGGAGTTGAACAAGGCCTCAGGGGTTCTGCTTCCCTGGAAGGTAGATCTCTGATGGCCTGGGGCATGCTGGGGGTAGGAAGACAGAGTCTCAAAGCCTCTGAAGGAGAGGTGGAGTGTAATGGCAATGCCCTTGAGGACTGTGCTTGCAGAGTCTCTTGTGGCCTAGAAGAGACAGGTCTCAGGCGCCCAGCATTTTCAGGCAGGGAAACAGCAAAGTGGTTCTCGACATCCTCCACAGCAGACAAGAAATCCTACAAAACAGAGACAGTGGGTCTTTGCATCTGTGTGTGTGTGTGTGTGTGTGTGTGTGTGTGTGTGTGTGTGTGTCACACATGTGTGCACATGCCTGTGGAGACCAGAAATCAATGTCAGGTATCTTCTTAATCACTTTCTACCTCTCTTCAATCTCTGGGTCGTGGAAGTTGAGGGTAGAATCCTAGGGCACCAGGGAATCAGCAGTCACCCAAGGTCACACTCCCGTCTCACGGTGCCCGGCTCTCTGGTATCCAGTCAGGGCCGTAGGGATCTACTCAGCTAGTCACACTGCCTGTCTTTAGCACACTCCCCACAGCAACACACACTCACACCCACAGTCTTCAGTAAGCCAGAGAGCCCCTGGATCCAGCCAAGTAGGCAGAAGTTAAATATAGTTTCTCAGGCAAGTTAAATTAAGTATGAATTCCAGTTGGGAAGCAAGGTGAGATTGACACCTTCAAGAGCAACAGACCTGTTCGGAGGGTGTTTTTGAGTCAGAACTGCTGATTTAACTGACAGGAAGGTCCCATCCGCCCCCACCCTCTTCTGCCGCACCGGGTTGTCTAGGCTAGAAAAAGGGTTTTCTCATGTGTTGTATGTTATCAAGAGAGTCCCACACTCCAGCAGCACACCTGAGGACCTCACAATAATAACAGTGATCAAATGACAGACCCCTGCTTGCCCTGAAGCCTGATGGATCCCTTTTCTCCCAGAGCTCAACCCCAGACGAGACATCCCATGCTTCGGTAAGGGGGAAAGTGACTGGTCTGCCATTTTCAAGGAACAGACACTTAACAGAGTCCTCCAGTCTAATTCCATTACCAGCCTGGCAGTCCTATTATCACCCAGTAAAACCCAACACAGCCACTTTCACAATCTCCAGAGCTAAAAGCAAAGACAAGGACACACCTCCTAGACAAAGCTGTGCTGAACAAGAATTCAGCCAGCAGTGGTGCTTGCCTATCATCCCAGCACCCAAGGGGTAGAGGCAAGGGAATCATGAGTTCAAGGTCATCCCCGGCTAGTTCAAGGTAAATTCAAGGCTGGCCTAATCTATATGAGAGACCCTGTCTGGAACAACAGCACCACAAAAAAAAACAAAACAAAACAAAACAAAAAAACCCTACCAGGCGTGGTAGTACATGCCTTTAATCTTGGGACTCAGGAGGCTGATGTAGGAGGACTGCAAGCAATGAATGTGTTCCAAATCATTCTGGGCTAGAGTGAAACCCTACCTCAGAAAACAAAACAAAACAACAAACAAAAAAAAAAGCTGGGAGCCGGGCATGGTGGCACACGCCTTTAATCCCAGCACTCGGGAGGCAGAGGTAGGAGGATCACTGTGAGTTCAAGGCCACCCTGAGACTACATAGTGAATTCCAGGTCAGTCTGGACTAGAGCGAGACCCTACCTCAAAAAAAAAAAAAAAAAAGTTGGGGGTTGAAGAGATGACTCAGCAGTTAAAGGCAGTTGCTTACAAAGCCTGGTGGCCCAGGTTTGATTCGCCAATACTCAAGAAATCCAGAGAATCTGACATTTGTTTATAGCAGCATGAGACCCTGGTGCACACAAAAATGAACAGAGACAGACAGACAGACAGACCCAGACCCAGACACACACACACACACACACACACACACACACACACCCCTTCACCTGCAAATAAGTAAATAAATAAATAAATAAATAAGAAAACCAGGGCTGGAGAGATGGCTCAGCAGTTCAGGCACTTGCCTCCAGTGCCCAAGGCCCCCGGTTCAATTCCCCAGTACCCACATAAGCCAGACCCACAAGGTGGTGGTGGCCCTGGTGCTCTATCTATCTATCTCTATCTCTCTTTCTCTCTGTGTATATTTCTCTGCTTGAAAAATGAATAAAATATTTTTTAAAAAGAAGTAAATAAAAATCAATGTTATAAAAAAAAAGTGACAATTACAATTGGACAATAATTTCTGACCAGGCATGCTGGCACATGCCTTTAATCCCAGCATTAGGGAGGCAGAGGTAGGAGCTCACTGTGAGTTCAAGGCTACCCTGAGACTACAGAGTGAGTTTCAAGCTGAAGAGACCCTACCTCAAGGCAAAACAAAACAAAACAAAAGAACAATTTCTGTTTTTATTTTTAGTTTGTATGTGTGCATGTCTATGGATGCCCATGCCACAGAGCACATGTGATGGTCAGAGGATGACTTTGACATGTCTGTGCTTCACCTTCTGAGACAGCGTCTCTTGCAGCTGCGAAGGAAATATCAGATTAGTTGACACACACACACACCCATGTCATAGGTATTTTGGGATCACAAATCCTTGTACCACTTTGCATCTAGCTCTATGTAGGTGCTGGGAATTGAATCTGGACCAGCAGACTTTGTAAACAGCACTTTTAACCTGAGTGCTGAGCCATCTCTCTAGCTCCTTTCTCTATGGTTGGTTAAGTAGGTTATTTTGATTGGGGGGGAGGGGGTAGGTCTGTTTACATAGCACAGGCTGGCCTTGGAGTCCACATCCTCATGGATGCTGCAATTACATACATGCACCAAGTCTGGTGATAGTTTACATCTTCTGTCATTTTTCAGCACCTCATAGATCTAAAGATACAGATGTCAAGTGAAAGGAGGCTAGTAAGGGCTCTAAATATTTTGGACCTGGATGTTTATATTTTAGGACCTGCTTTGCCACCTCTGATCACCAACTTCTTACCTCATCTTCAAATTCCTCTTCCATAGAGAACAGCTTCTGCAAACTGCATGCCTGAAAGGAAAACCAAGCAATTGAGTCTGCAGGAGAAACCGTCTGCAAGTACATCCTGTGCTGTCTTCTCCCCAGCTCCAACAGGCCAGGAGGTGTAGTGTTTGTTATTTTTCACTAGTTACTGGAGAAGGAATGTCAATGCTTCAGAGAGAAGAAATCAGAGCTGGGCGTGGTAGGCATGACTTTAATCCCAGTACTCGGGAGGCAGAGGTAGGAGGATCACTGAGTTCAAAACCAGCCTGGACTACAGAGTGGGTTCTAGAATAGCCTGGGTTAGAGTGAGACCCTGCCTAAAAAAAAAAAAAAAAAAAAAAAAAAAAAAGAGAAGGGCTGGGAGAGATGGCTCAGCAGATAAGGTACTTGCCTTCAAAGCCTAACAACCCAGGTTTGATTCCCCAGTACCCACATAAAGCCTGATGCATGAAGTGGCACCTGCATCTGGAATTGGTTATAGTAGTTATTGGCACGCCCACTCCCTCTCTCTCTCCTTGCAAATAAATAAGAAATATTTAAAAACAAAGAGAGGCCAGGTGTGGCTGCACATGCCTTTAATCCCAGCACTGGGGAGGCAGAGGTAGGAGGATAGAGGCCACCCTGAGACTATATAGTGAATTCCAGGTCAGCCTGGGCTACAGTGAGACCCTACCTCAAGAAACAATAACAACAACGATGACAACAAAAGGCAGGAGAGATGGCTCAGCGGTTAAAGTGCTTGTCTGAAAGCCTAAACGACCAGGGTTGATTCCCCAGTAGCCACATAAGGCCAAACACACAGAGTGATGCGTGCATCTGGAGTATATTACAGTGGCTGGAGACCCTGGTGCACCCATTCTCTCTATCTCTCTCTGCCTGCAAATAAATAAAAATATTTAAAAGAGAGAGGGAGTAGAGAAATAAGATTTAATAAGACTTAGTGAAAGACTTAATTTTTTTTTTCTTTTGGTTTTTCAAGGTAGGATCTCACTCTATCTGTCCTGGCTGGCCTCAAATTCATGAAGATCCTCCTACCTCTGCCTCCTGTGTATGGGGATTAAAGGCAAGTGCCACCACGCCAGGCTTAAAATAGTTTTGTGTGAAAAGAATGCACTCATAAAACTGCATTGACTCTAGAAAAGAGAAGGGAACAAGGGACTTTCAGGACAAGCAAGGGAGTTCTTCAGAACCCACATTCTTGGGAACCCCTCATTATTGTTATAATAATGTGAAGGTCTCAAGGGAGCCCCGCTGTCCTGAAGCTCACTCTGCAGGTGAAGATGACCCTGATCTCATGATCCTCCGGCCTCCACCTCTCAAGTGCAGAGAGGACAGGCAGAAGCCACCACTTCCGTCCAGGCAACAACAATAATAATCCGATGGTTTTTCAATCACAAGGAATCTACCATAAATCCAAGCGTGCCTGGCAGAGTGACCCTTGTTTCTGAGGACGTAGGAGTGGTTTCCTTCTCTTTCCTTCTACCTGACCCAATGCCCACAGCTAAAGTCCCAAGAGGGGGGACACGTCCGGTCCACGGGTGCCACGGCCAGCTCGTCCCACAGCCGAGGGGACCCCAGACACCGGGCAGACGGGACGCGGAGGGGCGCTGGGGGACGTGGGGACGGCCGATCAGCTCTCCCGAGGGCTGCGTGGAGGAGGAGGGGGTCCCGCAGAGCCCCGTGCGGACCCCCAGGGGCGGCTCGGAGCGCAGCCGGGGACCCCCACCCCGCGTGGGCGGCATTACCATGACGACTGCGGTGGGCTCACACTCCAGGGGTCGCCTCGAAGGGACGACGGCCTGCGGAACCCGAGAGCAGAGCGGAAGCTGAGGGTCGCCGAGAGCCTGGGGGCTGGTGCCCCGGCTGTATTCGAAGCCGCCGCCACAGCAGCAGTGTCTCCGCCCTCTTAAAGGGGAGAGCCCGCTTCTGTACCGCCGACATAAAGGCCTTCTCACCGGCCTTCCGGTCTGCCTTAAAGGGGAAGTGCGCGGGCTCTCGGGCGCCCCCCAGCGGGCTCTCGGGTCCGGTCGGCGGCCGCCTCCCGCTCGAGTTCCGGTAGGGGAGCAAAGTTGGGGAAACGAGTTTGTGAAGCCTAATCATTCTCCATCTTTTTTTTGTCTTTTTGTTTGTTGGTTTTTGTTTTTCGAGGTAGGGTCTCGCTCTAGTCCAGGCTGACCTGGAATTCACTCTGTAGTCTCAGGCTGGCCTCGAACTCACGTCCATCCTCCTACCTCTGCCTCCCCAGTGCTGGGATTAAAGCGCTGCGCACTAGGTACTTGGGACTGGACGGTACCTCCATCCTCGCCATATAGCCTAGCTGGTGGGTACTTGCGTTGTGTCTCTCCTTTATTCTTTTCTTATTTTTATTTATTTATTTATTTATTTATTTTTTGAGACACCATCTCACGTAATCCAGGCTGGCTTTAGGACTCCACATGTAGCCCTGGATGACCTTATCCTCTCGCCTCCACCTCCTGAGCCCTGAGATTACAGGTATGCGCTATCATGATCAGTCTTTATGCAGGATGGAAACCCAGGGCCTCAAAACATGCCAAGCAAGCCCTTCCTCCACCACAGAGCCACACCTCCAGGCCCACATGGAACATTTTAGAGAAAGGCTGGCCGATGCAGTGAGGAGTTGTCTGTGATTCTAGAGTTGGCACAGACCCTGTGCTGAAGGTTCTTTCAAGTTCAGTGTTCATCTTCCAGGGGCATCTCAAAATAATGGGGAAAATTTGGTTTCTGTGGCCTCTTACAAAAGGTGGTAGTCACCAAATTGCCTTATAAGCACTTTAAAAAATGCGCATACCCATATAAGAATGCTCCTCTCACTCGTCTAGAGAAGCTTCTTCTCCAGATGGCGGTGACCACTGGATAACTCACAAGACACCACAGTGCTGAGAAGAAGTGACAGTGGAGTGTTCAGCACGGGGACATCTCAATCACACCTTCCAAGGCTCAGGGTCTATTGCAGAAGAGGTGCTGGAAAGATTTTAAGAGCCAAAGGAAGGGCAGGACTGCTTACAACGCCAACTTCCAGACACAAAACGGCCTTGATATTCACGACCTCGCAGTGCCTGGTAATATCTACACATAATGGGAGGAAAAGATGGTGACACCGAAACAGACTAATTGAGAGGGGGAAGAGATATGAGTGGGGGAAATCATAGTGGTTTATGGTCTATAATTACGGAAGCTATCAATAAAAAGTTTTAGGGCTGGAGAGATGACTTAGTGGTTAAGGCACTTGCCTCCAGACCCTAAGGCCCCCGGTTCAATTCCCCAGTACCCACATAAGCCAGACCCACAAGGTGGTGGCCCTGGCTCGCGTTCTCTCTCTCTCTCTCTCTCTCTCTCTCTCTCTCTCTGTATCTTTCTGCTTGAAAATGAATAAATAAAATATATTTTTTTAAAGTTTTAAAATGTTAAGAAAAAAAAAGGGCTGGAGAAATGGCTCAGCTGTTAAGGCACTTGCCTCCAG
>PVHP010036236.1:0-18146 GCA_004024765.1 Zapus hudsonius | reverse complement strand
GTTCTTTCTGCGCAGCAACTAGAAAGCTGACTGCAACACATGGGTACTGAGAAATTGAAGCCAGGCCATCAGACTTTGGAAGCAAGCGCCTCTAACCACTGTACCATCTCTCCAGCCTTGCATTACAAGTTCTTGGGGGGCTCTAAAGCAGGTGCCTCCTCTTGCCTGCTCTAGTTCCCAAGATGCTCAAGTTCTGAGTCCGGGCATTTAAACTCTGACAGTGGAGGTGGAACGTTGGGGTCTTGCTTAACAATGATTCATGCACCTGTTTTATGAAAGAAAACCTCATGACTGGCTAAAAATGTCACTAGTTGGCTGCCTTGGGCAGTCCTGGAATTGGACCTCCTCTGGGAGGAAGCGGCAGAGAGTGACTAAGGATGCAGACTGAGCGCCAGGTAGACTTGGCTTTGAACTTCAGCTCTGCCACACACTAGCCATGACTCAGGACGAGTGGTTAAATGTCCCAGAGCCCCAGGCTTCTAACAGTTGCACCGATTTCTTCCTGTTTGTTCTTTTTCTAACCTTACTTTTCGGTTTGCCGTGTACAAGTGTTCCCATTGAAGTTAAAGAAAAACACATGACTCAAGTCAGAGGAGCTGCACTGTCTCAATGGGGTATTATTTTCAAGGGCTTTGTCACATCTGGTGTGTGACACAGTGGAGATCATGCATGGGTGAGGGGCTGGAGCTAGTCACAGCGTTCACCCTCATGGCTTGCTGGATTCATTTTATAGAAGGGCTACATCTGTGCTTCTAAAGCAACACAAGTCTCCGGCACACCAACACGGGGTTCCTGTGCAGGAACAAGGGACCTTGAGAGGGATCTCCATAATTGCACGGGAGTAGAAAATGATGGTAGACCAGACCTTTCAAAGACAGAAGAGGGCTGGAGAGCTAGCTTAGTCAAGAGCTTGTCTCAAGCATGAGGACCTGAGGGGTTTAGTCTCTAGAACACATGAAAAACCCTGGGGTGTGGTGTTTTGCACTCATAACCCAGCATTGGGGAGGCGGAGACAAGAGGAACCCTGGGACTCGCTGGCTGGCTTGAGCAAGAGAGGTGCATCGCACATCTGATGCAGTGCCGGCTGTCTCACTGGGCTTTTCACTCTCAACTTGAACTTCAGCCTTTCCTAATGTGTCGCCTTATAAACTTAACCAGAGACTGGGAAAGAGATTTCATCCTGCCAGACTTCAACCGCTGGAGAAGGGGTAAAAAGACCTTGATCGTCACTGCTCTGGCAGACAGCCTTCAGGAGTCTTGGTTCTCAAGAACTTGGTGAGCAAATCCTCTCCCAGGATAACTGATGCAAAGGAAAACAAACCCATTTCCCAGTAAACAAACCGATTAAATATTCAGTGCATCTAGAATCAGTTTTATCCCCCCCAAAAAAACCCCAAAAACCATAACATCTTAATCCCCTCCACTTCCCATGGATGCCTCTCATAAAGATAGACTCAAAATAACTCAGGTTCTGTGGATGTAAATAATCCTTTATCTGCTGAAAGTCGATGCCAATCCCAACTCTTTCTAAACACAGAGACAGAGGAAATTTAGAAACAGCCGTCATTGGAACAGAGTTGGAACGGAGGTAGAAGTGGACATGTCCACCATTTCTGCTCTTCCTACGCAGAGCACATATAGTCACAGGAAAAACATCTCAGCAACATGTATCCCAGAGTAAGTGAAAGTTTCCAGGGAAACAGCGATGACTAACATTTAGGGAAAGGGGGGTTTTCACTATCTACTCAGCCATTTTCTCAAGAGAGGACACACCATGGTGTTGAGGCCCACACCGAATGGCTGATGTGTTCATTACTGATCTATTTCACTTGACTGGTGACCACTGTGCTGGCCTCATGGACTCAGCACTGTGTTGGGAGAGTCCAAGATGGGTCGTGCTTTGCCCTTGACTGTCAGGTGCACATAGCTGTAGGTGTGCAGCCCTCAGTATAGGGTGATTCAGGAAGGAGCTTAGAGGCTGCCTGAAGGTCCAGCAGGGATGTGAAGGAGGCAGGGAGCGGTGAGGAGGAAAAGAAGCCAATAAGAGACATGCTTATAAATGAATGCTTTCTAAATGCTTCCAGCCACAGACAGCTCCTTCCTATACCTGCATAAGCAATGGGGACTTCTAACGCTCAGGTGTGTGATGGTTAATCTTCACGGTCAGCATGGAAACTCCAGCTGCTGAATACAGAAAGGTTTAGCAGAGGTGGACGAGTCCATCGCCTGGACTAGGGTCCTGGATTGATTTAAGAGGAGAAAGCTAGCGCAAGGGGGTGCACTCAGGAGGCTGAGGTAGGAGGATCTCTACGAGTTCAAGGCCAACCTGGGCTACAGAGTGAGTTCCAGGTCAGCCTGGCCTAGAGTGAGACCTGCATTTATTTCTCTCTGCTTCCTGGGTGTGGACATATGTGAGCAGCGGCTTCAAGCTCTTGCTGTTCCCTCAAGCTGTGAGCCTTCCTTAAATGCTTCTGTCAGGTGCTTTGTCCCAGCAACGAGGAAAGTAACTAATACAACATGTGACCGAGGAGAAGGTGGGCAGCCATGATTACAAATTGGTCGTATCAAGAAGCAAGAGATAGAAGGCTAGCGGTATAGGAGAGGGAAGACCCCTGTGGACAATTCAGGTGAGTGACAAGAAGGGCCTCCCACAGAAGTACCAGATGGGCTGAGTGGGGGGTCTGCAGTCTCTAGGTGGCAGCAGCCCCTCCCCCACCATTCACCAGATGGACAAGGTTGCTCCAGCCACACTCTCCTCTGAGCTCCCCTTGCTCTTCCACGACTGCCCTGGCTCTGTTCCAGGGAGAATAATTTAGCTCCAATTTCTTAAGCCGCTTTCCGGGTTTCGCAGAGAAAATCCCCTCAGTCTACTGACTCTATAGCCAGACAATGCCACACAGAGGACACACGCCTCAGATGCCTTGCTTTTAGAAACAACTGGAATTCAACAGTGACCCACATCTCTTTCTTGTTCAGTGGGAAGCCTCTCAAGGCAGTGATGGTTCCTGTCGTTCCTGGACCTCAAACATGGAAGAATGAAAGTTCCATGGACAGAGAAGGTTTCTCCTCTTGGGACAGTCACTCAGAAAACAATGAGGGGACGGTCCCCTCCCCCAATCTGTCACTAACCAGTAAATAAGTCCCCGGATGCACAACAATGGCTGTCACCCAGAACAGACGGACTGCCAAATATAGAACTCACTTCATTGCTATGACACAGCCAGGGAAGGAACGAAAAGGCCGGTCATTTGCATTTTTTTTGGCCCAGATTCTCTTCCTAAAACACACAAGGGGGCTGGAGAGATGGCTCAGCGGTTAAGGCACTTGCCTCCAGTGCCTAAGGCCCTGGGTTCAATTCCCCAGGACCCACATATGCCAGACCCACAAGGTGGTGGCCCTGGTGCGCGCGCTCTCTCTCTCTCTCTCTCTCTCTCTCTCTCTCTCTCTCTCTCTCTCTCTCTCTCTCTCTGCTTGAAAATGAATAAATAAAAATTAAAAAAAAAAACCCACAAGGTCCAAGTGTTAGGTTCTGTGTTGAACCTGAGTGAAGGTTCAGAAGAAACTAAGGCCAGGATAAAGAGGTTCTGGAAGAATCCAGCTGAACCTCAGGGAAGGCAGAGGGGAATGGCCAGCCACTTAAGGGAGGGAGACACGCTGTCCTGTGACCCAGGGAATGGCTCCAAAGCTCTGGGAATGGGAGGTACGTTCCTATGTCTTGCAAAACTGACTTCTAGCATGGGTTCTGAAACAAGTGTGCAACGCATAACATATCACAAGTATTTCAAAATGCATTAAGAAAAGCCTACCACAAGTGTATGTGCTCAGCGGAAATTCATGTCTCACATTCATTTGGACTGTGAGTTGGAATATGCAGCAAATTAAAAAAATAATTCAAATAAAAATCTCTCACTTCTCATCATAAGTCAGGCTTAGAGCTTTGTCTTTGGAGGGAAGGAGGGAAGGGAGGAGAAAGGGGGTGAACATGGGGAACAGGAGTGGACCTAAAGAAGATGTTTGCACACAGGCAAATGTTCCTAATTTCTCAGTAAAAATAGGACCTTCAAGTTCAAGTTTTGTCTGTCCCAGGAACAATGATGTCTGTTGCAGCCAGCTTTCTAGTTGCGGCGCAGAGAGAACCCAAACAAAAGCGGCTTGTGGAGGAATGGGTTTATTTGGCTTACGGACTCGAGGGGAGACTCCATCCTGGCAGGGAAAACGATGGCATGAGCAGAGGGTGGACATCACCTCCGCCACAGCACTGCAAACAGCGGCAGGAAGGTGTGCCAAACTCTGGCAAGGGGAAGCTGGCTTAGAACCCCCCAAATCCTGCCCCCAACAACACAGCTCCAGCGAGGTTATAAAAACCCAAACTGCCATCAGCTGAGGATCGATCAATCAGAACACATTCATTTGTTTGTGGGGGACGCCTGGATCAAACCATGACAATGTCCAACTTCTAAAAATATGATTCTTTCAGCTGCTTAATTTTGTTTTTGTTTTTCGAGGTAGGGTCTTGCTCTAGTCCAGGCTGACCTGGAATTCACTCTGTAGTCTCAGGGTGGCCTTGAACTCACAGCGATCCTCCTGCCTCTGCCTCCTGAGTGCTGGGATTAAAGGCGTGCAACTTCAACTGTTTGAATATGCGCTCCTCCCCTCCTCATTTCATTTCCAGAAGCAGAGAGTGTGGTGATTATCAGCCAGTGGCAGATGGAAGCGCACACCCCGCTCTTTCTACTAAGATTCCTGAGCTAAGTACTGGGCTACACACACGAGCCGAGTACTGTCAAACCACCTTGTGTTCTGGTTAACTAAATCCACTGAGTCTTGGTAGAGGAAGGAAGGAAGGAAGGAAGGAAGGAAGGAAGGAAGGAAGGAAGGAAGGAAGGAAGGAAGGAAGGAAGGAAGGAAGGAAGGAAAGAGAACTTTCTTAAACTCATCTGCCCATCTCTCTCAGAACAAGTGTTCTAATAGGCTGAGAAGATGAGGCTGTCAGTTTAAATGTCCGTCGATGCTCTGATGGATGGCCTCTTGTGTGAGTTTCCTTACCCTCGCCTCCATCTCTCTGTGGTCTTTCTAACTACTCAGAGTTCATAGGATTTCTTGCTGGAACATAGTCCTTTCCTCAGCAATGTTTGTTTTAAAATATTTTTTATATATCTGGGCTGGGGATGGAGCAAACACAAGCCCTGCCCAAGGGCCTCTTGTCAGTACCAATAAACTCCTGACTTATGCAGAACTTTGGGTATCTGGCTTTATGTGGGTACTGTGGAATTGAACCTGGGCTTTCAGGCTTTGCAAGCAAGTGCCTTTAACTGCTGAGCCATCTCTCCAGCCCCTCATGGGTAATTCTGTCGAGGGATTCGTTCACACTGAGACCCCTGCAGTTACCTGTGGTAGAGAATTTGAGAGTGACTGACACCTACTGTCCCAGCCCAAGAGATGGACAGAGGCCACAAGCCTCTCCGAAGAGGGGACCAGGAACTGTCAACAACCATGGCAAGGACACCAAGATGATGCAGACAGCTTTAGAAAGAAGACCACTTCTAAAATCAACCTTTGTTCTGTCTCCTACGGTTCCCTCGGGAGAGCTCGGGCACAGCCATCATCGGACTAGGAGAGCCACGTGCTTTGCTCTCCTCCTCAGCTTGGTCTGTGACCCGCACAGCCATCTCTGCCACCTGCAGCTTGTGACGTCATGGGGGCCATGTCATCTCCACAGTGTCCTGTCACCATCTCTCCAGGGATTTCAATCAGCGCATTTTGTAGCCCCAAGTGCCTTCCATGATACCATCAGCTCCACTTGGCCCCAGCATGCTTTGTGAATTGTGAATTGTTCCATGATTGTTGCAAAGAGAGGGTCGGGGTTTAGTCTGCTCCCCGCCTCCCCCAAGACAGATGATGCATCTACTGGAAGAAATGGGAGAGAAGCTTCGAGAAGGCTTTGAGGCTGAGAACTTCAGGCCTTTTGGAATGACAGCTGTCTTTAAAAACACGAGGCTCAGCACGCTCTCTCTTGCTCGAAAGACTCCTTCCAAGGTAACAAACTGCTTTTGTTCCCCCCACAAAAACACAGCCATCAGCTTCAAACCCACTCGGTATGGGAAATTGGACAATGTTTGATAAATGCTTAATAAAAATAACTAGAATCCAATATTATTTTAAAATATCATTTTCCCAGCAAACTAGTCAAGGACCGCAGTCAGGAAAATCTTCGCACCATTTTGCTTGCAAATCCCCAAATAAGGAACATAGCCCATAAAAATAGCGCCTGCCCCAGTTTTCTTGGCTTGCTGACTGCTGAAGAGAAAGGCCTAGAATGCAGATTGAGTGTTTTATGTTAATTCTTTGCTTTTATCCTAGCTTAAGCGAGGTCCCGCCCCCAATAATTATGGTAGTTAAAAGAGGTGGATATTTATGATAGAAGTTAGTCTTATGTTTACGGATTGCAAATTGAAAATACTTTTCCTTCCGTATTATTTCTAAGATACGGATGGATTTGGAGTCTCTCAAAAAAAGTTCCATACTCCATATTTCTACTAAAGAATTAGACCTGAATCTGAATGTAATTTGATAAAAAAAATATAGTTCGGTCATAAACTGAGAACAGATTACAACTTCAGTTTATAAATTATACTTTGGCTACTTAAAACTTGTATATAAGTAGATGTGGGAAAAGGTTATACTGTTAGAATCCTAGGTTTCATGACTTCATGCCTAGGTTTCTATTTCATAGCCGTAAATTTTCATAATTCTTTAAGAACTTTAAGTTTTAAGAACAAATCGACAAATGACAACTGTCCAAGAAGTTTGGTTTAAATAAAAACACAAGAAAACAAACAACCACACACACAAAAAATCCCTACCACGAAGTCTTTGGTCTAGGGTCTAGTAGCATATCACATGGGACACCTTGGCTCAATCCCCAGCACCCCCCCCCCAGACATCAACATCTTTCTCCCCCCACCCCCATCAAAGACAGTTTAAGTAAGGCACTGCCAACTCTCTCAAATAGACTGTCCCCTCGGGAGTAGCAGGGACACAGTAATTCTCATGTTAGCAGGCCTTGCTTGTATTTTCAGGCATGGGATGTGGTCACATGGGTCCTTTCCATGGTCTTGTCCCTTTCGGTCACTGGGAAGGAGTTCTGAAGCCAAGGAGCCTCAGAAATCATTGCTCTAGGGAGGACTGCCTGGCTGAACCACCCCCACTCCTATTTATTTTTATTCATTTATTTGCAAGCAGAGAGAGATGGCGATGAGGCAGAATGGGCATACCAGGGCCTCTAGCCGCCACAAACAAACTCCAGATGCATGTGCCACTTTGTGGATCTGGATTTTTGGGCGCTGGGGAATTGAAGCCGGGAGGTTAGGCTTTGCGGGCGAGTGTCTTAACTGCTGAGCCATCTCTCCACGCTCTCTGCTTTCTCTCCAACCTTGGAGTGCTGATTCACCTGTCCAGCACACCTGTCATGTTCCTTAGTTCAGATACCTTTGCTTTCACCCTTCCACACCCCTTCCTCGGGGCTTAAGGTGCCTAAACCCTGGACAGCTCTGTCTTGCCCTCTGAGATCTTTCAAAGAAAGCCCTGCAATTCAGACACAAGTGGAACAATGAGGCCAGGGAGGGCTTCTTTCATTCCCTTGTCTTGTCTTCTCCTGGTCCTTCCTTGCTCTCCCCCAGGAAAAGGGGGAAACTGAACTAAGACGCACTTTAATTGCTTTTCAGGGCAATTAAATGGCATTGTAAAAGGACTCTTGTAGTCTAGTATATGGTCACGAAAGGTGGTGGATACAGCAGTGATGGGGACACTTTCCCAGCAGAAATGGTCAGGAGCCTGATGCAGACCACAGCCCCTGCTGACCTCTGGGTTTTAAGTGAGAAAATGGCCTTTCCGTGAGGGCTGGGATCTGAACTCAGATCCTCATGCTTGCGAGGTAAGTTCTTTACCAAGTGAGCCCTCTCCCCAGCCCTGCTAGCAACATCTGGTGGTATATCCCAGCCTCAAGAGCACGCCTCTAGCCTGAGTCCACAGACTACCTGGAATGATTTCCTTGATGGGAGATCTCTCTGCAGGTATGCACTCAACCCAGGGGTGGTGAAGAGCAAATCGCTTCTCGCACCTAATCACACTATTATTTTATCAGCTGCTCTGAGCTTCTTTAAAATTTCGTCGCCTATATTCTTAACAGCACATTTCATTTTATTAATATGATTTATGCTACCCTCGCAGGATTAAAGTTGAACTCAGTTACTCGTTTCTAAAACTTTTTTTTTGTTTGTTTTTTTGAGGTAGAGTCTCACTCTAGCCCAGACTGACCTGGAATTCACTATGTAGTCTTAGGATAGCCTGGCCTCACGGTGATCTTCCTACCTCTGCCTCCAAGTGCTGGGATGAAAGGTGTGCACCACCATGCCCAGCTAGTTTTATTATTTTTAAGTAATACATATTTAAATCTTTATTTGTCAATCTAAACATTTTACCTGTGGCCTTTGTCAATAGGAAGACACGTTTTACAATCAACACATTAGATAAGTTTTCTTAAAAATTCTGTGTGTGATGTGGTGTGTGTGTGTATGAGAGAGAGAGAGAGAGAGAGAGAGAGAGAGAGAGAGAGAGAACACATGGGCACCTGTGTGCACCTGTGTGCCCTGGCATACCTACAGAAGTCCAAAGACACCTTTGGGTGTCAGTCCTCACCTTCCACTCTGTTTGAGGTAATCTCTCATTGCTCACCACTGTGTTGGTCAGACTAGTTGACCAGAAGCTTCCAGAATAGTCTCCTAGCTCCATTTCCCTTCTTGCCATTGGTGCTTTGGATTACAGATGACTGCCATAGGAGCCAGCTTTCATGTGGGCTCTGGGGACCGGAACTCAGGTCCTCACACTTGGGTGGTAAGGACTTTATTCACCACAAGCCACCTCCCCAGCTCCCCTGAGCCTTCTTCTCCTAACTCCATAGATGGCTGTGCACAGAACTGACCTTTGCCCTTCGGTTGGCTAATGAGCTTTTCAGTTGGAACAATGGGATGCCACTTCTTACTGAAGATGTCACTTACAAAATGCAGGACAGGATGCGCTTCCCCTGAGCCTCCATTTGGAGTCACACATACTTGGGATCCATCCTAAGAATCCTTTGAGATTTGAATTTCAAGGAGACTTAAATCACCTCTTCCTGATTTCTACACAGAACTCTGGAGCTTTGGTTGAACTCAGAGTCCATGGTCTTACTCACTGCCCTGGGTTAAGGTGTGGGAGAAGCAGAAGGCACAAACTTCAAGACGAACTCTGAAAATCACTGCCTCCCTTGTGTTCCCAGTGACGGTTCCTTTTTCCTGATCCCTCAACTCTTGCAAACACCCAACAAATAAAAAAAGGTTGTTCAGAGCTGAACATGGTGGCTCATGCCTTTGTTCATGGGCCTGGGGAGACTGAGGTAGGAGGATGGCTATGAGTTCAAGGCCAGCCTGGGACTACATAGTGAGTTCCAGGTCACCTGGGCTAAAGTGAGACCCTCCCTTGAAATCACAAACAAAAAGGTTGTTTGTCCAGGAATATTGTCATATTGGTTCTGTCAGCCGAGTTTTAATGAATGATTCTCATATATATTTCAATTAAGCCAAAGCGTAGGTTTGCAAAAACTAATTTTGTGAGAACCATTATTCTTCTGAAGACAAATGTATATGCATCGTTAAAAAAAAACGAACAATGCTGGAAATCAAAGAAAGCAAAAATATCAGCTTCAAGAGATCAGCTTTGTCTACCACTGTGGTAACCCAATCTCCTCTGTGTACAGTTCCAGCCTTGTACTCAGAGGGGTGTGACATTCATACACACCCCGTCTCAGGACACTCAGCATCACTTCCCTGCTACCTGCATGTCCAGGGGACTGTTTGTGACACTTCCACATCCCTTTAGCCCAACACCTAGGGAGAGCTGGAACTTTTCAAAATTTTATTCTAAAACACTGCTATTAAAAATAACTTCAGGGATCCGACTCAGGGAACTGAGCGGAAGAGGGGGCGGAAAGATTGTGAGAGCCGTGGTGGGGGAGACTGTCCGGAGGCATGGCACCCCTCAGGAACAACACACTTGGGCCAGCAGAACCGGGCTGAGTACTAGGCTATCCATGGTCCCTTGTCACAAGGACTGATCCAGACGACCCATGGAGGAGGTTATCCAGCGGATTGGGGAGGGGAGGGCAGCAGGGAATTGGGGATAACAATTCATTGTTTGCCCACTAAATATTGTAACTCATTATGGACAATAAAAAATAATAAAATTAAAAAAAAAACTTCAGGGACTGGAGAGATGGTTCAGTGGTTAAGGCGCTCACCTCCAAAGCCTAATGACCCAGGCTCGACTCCCCAGTAACCACATAGAGCCAGATATACAAAGCGGCGCATGTATCTGGAGTTCTTTTACAGTGGCAGGAGGCCCTGGCATGCCCATTCCCTCTTCTCTCTTCTCTCTACCTGCAAATATATACATATATATAAACTTGACATGCACACTCTTGCAGACAAGTTTATTATCAAAGACCACATGACTATAACTACTTAAGACTGTGTATACAATTTTCATGAAGGCAGAAAGCCTCCTGACCCAAACTCCCGTGTCTCTACCTATAAGGGACCAGCTCTTATACGAGACGTATTGAAGAAGAGGACCAGTTGCTCTGGTGGCAAAAGGCAAAGTTTATTACAGAAACTCCAATATTTATAATGCTTGAGTACGTGTATAGCATGATTCAGATCCATTATTAATTAACAAAAGTGTGGCTACAAAAAGAATGTCATTCCCTAATTCCAATTAATACAAAGATTAAGAAAGAATACAGATCAAAACAAGCATTTCCCCAGACATATGGTTAAAACTAAACTATAAAGGAGCCAGGTTCCCTTGCAGGAACTTGGCACCAAAGTTCAAGAGTCGGTCAAGTGACTCCACACGACCCTCCCAGGCCGCTTCGGCGTCTCTTGACTGCTCTCTACAGCTACCA
Organism: Zapus hudsonius; assembly: GCA_004024765.1. Classification (NCBI taxonomy): domain Eukaryota; kingdom Metazoa; phylum Chordata; class Mammalia; order Rodentia; family Dipodidae; genus Zapus; species Zapus hudsonius. The sequence goes on along the minus strand of PVHP010036236.1, from coordinate 7,147 downwards.
TGCAGAGTCAGCAGGGCTTTGGCACAAAGCTCCCTGCTGGGCTTTAATGAACGCAAGTGGTCAGGGCTGCGGTATCACATTTCATCGGGGGATGCCCAGGAAGAGATTGGGGTGTCAGCTGAAAGGGGACATCCTCACTCAGCACTACAGTGGCTGGCTTCAGGCAATGTTAGCGGGAGGCACACTCACACTCCTTGCTTTGTCTCAGCACCTGTGTACAGAGTTGGAGAGACAGTCCTTGGGCAAAGCACACGCTCTGTCTAGCTGAGGACTCCAGAGCCTGGTGAGGTCACAGTGTAGGACTCTGCCTGAGGAATCTGGAATGACTTTCTGCAAGAGAGGTATGGAGGAGGGGACCTCAGACCTATTCTCTCCACAGTCAAAGTTTTATTTGTGTGGGGTGGGGGAGGGGAGGGCTGCCATGATCTCCAGATGCATGGGCCACTTTTGTGACTGGCTTAACATGATTTCTGGAACCCAGAACGTCAGGCTTTGTAAGCAAGCACCTTTAACCACTGAGCAATTTCCCCAGTAGCCCAGTTTATTTATTTATAAGAGAGAGAGAGAGAGAGAGAGAGAGAGAGAGAGAGAGAGAGAGAGAGAGAGAGAGAGAGAGAGAGAGAATGAGAATGAGAATGAGAATGCCAGGGCCTCAGCTGCAGCAAACCATTTCCAGATGCATGTGCCACTTTGCACATCTGGCTTTACTTGAGTACTGGAGAATCAAACCTGGGTCATTAAAGCTCTACAAGCAATCGCTTTCAACTGCTGAGCCCTCTCTCCAGCCCCAGCAAATGTTTTGCGGAAGATAACCAAACCCAAAAAATGCTAAAAGCATAGGTATTATACTGACAAAGGACTCTCAATACGCACTCTCTGGGGGTTTATTTCTCTGAAAGCAGGCATGTAAAAAATCCCATGTCCGCATGAGAAACAGAAGACACACACTAAATTTTCCTGACTTTAAAATCTAAGAACCAAAAGCAGCGACTTATTTGCTATGGTTTCCCAACATCTTGCTTACTGCCAGACAGAGCGTGTGGTGACTGGGACATATTGTTGCACACAAAACACACCCCAGTGGCTAAATGATATTGAAGACATAAACAATGCTTAGGTTCATAAGAAGTACGGAGCCACGTTTTGAGGATCCCAAATTCCATTCTAAACATACGTATCATGGTGTCCAAGATTTGTTGTAGAATACAGCTCCACATCAAGGGCACACGGCCCCTGGAGGAGACAGGGAACCCTGAAATCAAACGAGGGTCCAAGAGCTTATTCATTCAAAGTCTTTCTTGCTTCATCGACAAATATTCATTAATAATTTCTGGGCCAGGGAGCTGGCTTGGAGGATGACGTACGGGCTCTGCAAGCATCAGGGTCTGACTTGGGGTCCTCAGACCCCACATAAAAGCTGGAAGCTGTGGCAGGCTTCCATAATCCCAGCATACCTACAGTGGGACGGCAGGTAGAGAGGGACGACTTTCCCTGAAGTGCATGGGCGAGTCAGAACGCAGAAGCAAACAAGAAAATGAGAGACCCTGCCTGAAACCCACCCACAGTGGTCCTCTGACCTCCATGTGTGTGCTGGGACACACACATGGGACCACACATATGTGCGCACACATACACATATGCCAAAAAAATATTTTGTGGGCTGGGGAGATAACGCAGTATAGAAAGTCTATATAACATGAGGACCCAAGCCTGGATGCCCAGCGCCCACATAAAAGCCCAGTACTGTGGTGAGCTCCTCAGATCCCAGCACCAGGGAGGCAGAGACAGGGAACTCTTCCCAGGGCTTGCTGGCTCCAAGATAGACTGTCTCATAGGAGAAGGTCAAAGCGGCCGAGGAAGATGCTAATATCAACCTCTGGCCTCGCATACATACATACATGAGTGCCCACATGCACAGGGCTATGTGTGCACATATGCAAAAAAAAGAACAAGAAAAATGTGCCTTTTAAATTAGGCACGGTAGCCTACTCTGTAACCCCACCATGGCGAGGCTGAGGCAGGAGGATTCCAAGTTTGAGGCCAGCCTGAACTACATAGGAAGGCTTGTCTTTGGAAAACGCTGACAAAAATATTCCCATTAAATTGAACACGCACACCCCTTTTCTTGGCTAATGCTCAACAATGTATAGATTCCCTCAAAAAATACTTTATTGTTGACCATTTCAGGAAACTTTCCCATCAGTGTGAGAGAGGAAACACTATAGTATATATAACACTATATTATAGTATATATAACATACTATATATATATACTATAGTATATATAACACTATATTATAGTATAGTATATATATATAGTATATATAGTATAGTATATTATAGTATATATAACACTATAGTATATATAGTATATATATATATATAGTATATATATATAGTATATATAGTAACTATAGTCTATAGTTCAAACATGAGGAAATAAACCCCCGAAATGGATCAAGGAATGTGCAGACCCCACAGTTAATGAGTAACGGAGGGGAGACACACGGGGAATCTAGGAATCTGAGCTCAGAGCTGACCCTCACTGCCATAATACACCATCATTGTGGTGGTGTTGCTGAAAGTCCCTGGCATTGATACTACCAGACGCATACAGTTGCTCAAAAACATAACAAGTATTTAAACTTTGTCATTGTGCCAAACTCGAGTTGTTCTCTCCTGTCAAAGGCAAGGTACTTGTGTTTGAGGAGCCAAGTCTTCAAACACTATCTTGGAAATTCTGTCTCAGAGACCAGCTGGTTTTAGGTGACAGGTGTCAGCAAGCGGCTCCCCTCGGGGCTGGGCTGCCACTTCCAGGAGGACCTTTCCTTTCCAGATCCTCTGGCCTGATGGTACTTCGTAGAGGGTTTGCATTTGACACATTGGAAGGGGAAGGGTGGCGAAGAAATCGCTCAGGACTTAGTGGCAAAATATCTAGCTGACCTTGAGCGAGAAGTCTAACTTCTAAGAAAATGAGAAGGTCTTTTCCACGGGCTAACAAGGATCCGATGTGGTACACAAAGTCCTTCGTAAATAAGAGATCCATGTACATTGCCATATCTCAAAGCTCCTCTTTCACACTGCCCTCCTCAGTGTCCCTGGATGTCCCTCTGAGAACTCTGGTACCCCACCCTTCACCCCATAAACAAACATCGAATACCAGGATTTAAATTTCCCCTATCTGAACACTTTAATCCCCTCCTACTGTCTTTCCTAAAGTTGTTTTCACAGATTAATATTACTAAAAGTTCCTGTCACCAGGGGCAAAAAAAAATCCCATAAACAGGATGTTTTTTTTGGGGGGGGAGAAATCAAGGGAAGTTCAGGGGACCCCAGACTCACAATAAGGGCCCATGGAGCTATATGGCACATAGGGCCTTACGTAACTGTCCTACCAAATGGGAACTTGGCATGACATCCTACAGAAGACTCATTCCTAAAAGAGTTTGCGTAAATTTTTTATCAGACTGCCTTTATAAAAAATTGAAACAGAATATTCTCCAAGTGGAGGAGAACGGTTTGCTAAAAATGAGCTGAGAATTTGCAATTATCTTTTAAGCCATTTTTTTCCCCCTTTACAACAGGACTTTATGCTTTCTGGGCCCAGAATGCCAAGCAAGTGTTTGGCTTTTAAATAACGGGAAGAAGGCAAATAAATGCTTGCTCTGATCCCAGAGGTGGCTTTCATGTTTGCTTGCCTTGGATGGCACTTTCTTGCCATTAAAATCCTTTGTCCTTCAGGTCCCAGAAGAAGAAAGGGTGAAGGGACAGGGTGTCTCTGCATCGATGGCCATTTGCATACTCCCAAGATGCTCTGGTTTCCTTCCCAAGGTGATCAGGCCAGGAGGGGACAGAGCAGACTTGTCTCTGAGAATCCCTCTGCTGCACTGCAGCGCGGCTGACCCAGCTCCCTGTCCTGGGTGACATCTGAGTACAGGCCAGCGGTCCCTCCAGAACGGACACAGCACCACAGAGAAGGGCGCCTTGGAAAGGTGGGAGTTAAACCCGGGGCTTCATGGATTACATTAAAACGCTGCAGCCCTCCATGTTTGAGAGAAGGGTGGGAGCCTGCCGGGAGTGCAGGTGGGAATTTTATGGCTTGTCGGATGCTCGTCGATTTCAATAAAGAGAATACGTTATGACGGCTGTCCTCCTCCACCCCATGAGCACAGCCATGAGATCCCATCTCCAAGTCTCTGCCCCGTGCAGCTCGATGCACCCAGAGCGGCAGGAGGAAGGAGCCTCTCTGAGGACAATGCAGAAGTCAGGAGGCCCACCCCCTCTCCAAGAGAGAGAACAGAAGTAGCCTTTGTCTGGTGACCGTGAGATGCAGGGACAATCCACTGTACAGATGAGGGGAGGGGTTACTTGCTCCATCACCCCAGGAAGGCTGATGGGAGACCTCAGGGCTACACTGAGCTATCAGGCTTCACCCATGATTTCCTGATACTGATCATTTCTTAAATTATTTATTCATATTTATTTATTTATGAGGCAGGATCTCACTCTAGTCCAGACTGACCGAGAACTCACTCTATAGCCCATCTGGCCTTGAACTCACAGCAAACCTCCTTCCTTAGGCTCCTGATGCTGGGATCTGAGGCATGAATCACCTCGTCCTGTTTTGGTCCTTCTTAAGAAATTGATAGTGTCTGATGCGTTACCCCACCCTGTCTGAGGGTCTGCACCCCCCACACAAAGATGAAGAAAGTCTCCAAGGACCACTGGGGATTTTCAGCAGAAGTGGAGATGGAAATAAAGCCCATGGAGGTATGTTTCACAGGCTGGAACGGACTTCACTCTCCTTTAATAATGATTAGAAAATGGTGGGCTTGTATGTATTTTAGAAGCAGCCTGCTGGAATCCTATAGAGACCACTTTTAAGGCTTTAATCCTAGTTCACACATATATTTCTTTTTTAAAAAATATTTTATTCAGACAGCCCACGGAGGAGGATATACAACTGATCAGGGATGGGGAGGGGGGAATTGGGAATTCAGGATAACAACGCATGGTTTGCCCACTAAATAATGTAACTCATTATGGACAATAAATATATATTTAAAAAAATATTTTATTTACTTAGAGAGAGAGGGAGAGGGAGAGGGAGAGGAAGAGGGAGAGAGAGAGAGAGAGAGAGAGAGAATATGAATGAATATGGATGTGCCAGGGCCTCCTGCCACTGCAAATGAACTCCAGACGCATGCACCACTTTGTGCATCAGCTTTACATGGGTACTGGGGAAATGAACCCAGGACATCAGGCTTTGTAAGCAAGCACCTTTAACTGCTGAGCCATCTTCTCAGCCCCCACACATGTTCATCTGAATGATCTTAGGAGAAAAGAAACACTCCTCAAAGAAAAACAGTTTGAAAGAACCCTTTTTGATGTGTCTGACGTATCACCTCTAAGAACCACCCCTCACAGCCCAAGACCTCCTCAATGGCTGGATTGCTTCCAGAGGAGGAGCTCTGGTACTGGCAGGATGGGAACAAAAGAACTTTCCAGAGCCTCTGCAGGGGGTGGGTTCAATGACTATGCCTTTGTCAAAATCAGTTAACTGCACACAGCATCAGTGAGTTTGGCAAGCAAATTACATTTCAATTTAAATAAACTCCCTGGAAATGTTAAAAAATAATGTGATTCTGAGGCGAGTTCCTCTCAGCGTTCTGAGCATGGAACTATAAAGCAAGCAAATGAGCAAAAGGAAAATGATTGGCTGAACAGCTCCACGAGAGCAGAGAGATTCCTGATGTCACGTTTTACTAGGTCGTTACTGTTGATTGTCACCAGATGAAAGTCCATGGTGCTTACAATGCAATTAAATTCCAAGTTCAAACTAAAGCTTTCCATAGTCCAGGCATTCTTGTCACATTCCCCTTGCCGCCACGAGGGACACTGGGGCTTCCCTCGTATCTGAAGCACACATTCCAGCTGTGGCTTACACAGAAATGATGAAATCTGGAAAGACGAGAGAGACAGAGAGAGAGACAGAGAGAGAGACAGAGAGAGACAGAGACAAAGAGACAGAGAAAGAGACAGAGACAGAGAGACAGAGAGAGAAACAGACACACAGAGAGAAACAGAGAGAGACACACAGAGAGAAACAGAGAAACAGAGACAGAGAGAGACACAGAGAAACAGAGAGACATAGAGAGAAACAGAGAGAGAAAGAGAGAGAGAGAATGTCTGCCTCCCTCATCACTGAGCATCAGACCCCAAGTACACAAACATCAAGACACAATATTACTGCAGTTTCAATGATTTAAATTGTCAACTGAGATTTCACAGTTTACAAATCATTCCATCCATAGAAATTTCCCCCAAACATAACTATGTCATCTTGCAGACCTGTTTTATTTTTGATGTTTCAATCAATGGACTAAGTTTTTTTTCTCCCATGTTGGTCTACTTTCACTCACTAAACTAAATACTTTGGTCAGGTTAAATATATCCATTTCTGCTAAAACTACTACAAATGCTGATAAACAACTATCATGTTAATGGACGTATAATTCAAATACTATGAACAAAGAAACATACAGAGAGAAACAGAGGGAGAGAGAGAGAGGGAAAAAAAAGAGAGAGGGAGAGAGAATGGGCACATCAGGATCTTTAGCCACTGCAAATAAACTAGACACATGCACCACCTTGTGCATCTGGCTCTTCATGGGTACTGGGGAATTGAACCCAGGTTCTTAGACTTTAACCTCTGAACTATCTCTGCAATCCCAAGTCAGCTATTTTTTGGCCAAAGTGTACTTTCCTAAGGGTGAGCTAAGAAAAGATCAACTAAGGGTCTGAAGAGATGGCTCAGTGGTTAAAGGCGCTTGCGTGCAGTTTCCTGGTCTTACTTTGATTCCCCATCCTCCCCAAAAAGCCAAAAGCAAAGCAGCACATACATCTGTGATCCCAAGGCCCCTGCCCCACCGGGAGGCAGAGTCAGGAGAACCAGGAAGCTCACAGGCCAGCTAGACAGGTACACACAGTGGATAATCACAAGAGAGACCAGGTCTCAAGCAAGGAGGTGAGAGAGGACAAACACCTCAAGGTTACCCTCAAGTTGCCGCACACATACCCTTACACACATGCACCCATACACACCCACAACACACACACATACCCCCATACCCACCCACCCACACAC
>PVHP010036235.1:0-18028 GCA_004024765.1 Zapus hudsonius | reverse complement strand
TATCTGTTATCAACATAAATAAATTATATTGTGGGCTTGAGCAAAGACACTATCTAGTATAAGGCATTACCAGATTTGGAGTTAAGAACAGGAGCTTGGGTCTGGATTCTGCAAATGTCTAAGTAATCATTTTATCTCTCTGGGACTATTTCCTTGTCCAACATGGGGAAAACAATGACAGTTAATCAGCTAGCTTGTGAGGGTCCAATCTGTTCAAGAGGAGCTGCAGGGCTTATTCTTGGGGGATTGAGAACACAGGAATTACAGTCTGTGTTGACCTTGAGCAAACGGCGCCCTAGTGTAAGCCACAGTTCCTTTCTGTGCCACATGCAGCTTCTGTCTTCTGGGTTCAATCAGTTAGGACACAGGTGTCTTACAGTAACATAAGTATCTTCTCCCTTCCTTGGAATAATGTTCTAATAAGTTTTTTTAAAACCTCTGTATCACTCACTTAAATCCCATGGGTCAGGCATAGCATGACCAGCTAGCACAGTGCTTGTCCATTGGGCATTTATATCTTCCCAGGTGCTGTTGCAAAATTCATCTAACCCAAGCATTGGCAAATTTCATTGCAGTCCTTAGAGTACAAGGTGGATTTTTCTGATTTAAAATATAAATAAAGAAATCTGGGACTAACATTTATGTAAACTTTTAATTTGAAGTAGAATGTTCAAATAGAAAAATTTACAAATCAAAAAAAATATTTTTCAAGATGTACCTGCCAGTTAATGTGAATTTCAACACAATATCAAGAGATTACTCCACACACACACACACACACACACACACACACACACACACACACACACACGCTATTGGTCAACACTCTCCCTATTGTTCATGAATGTTCTAAAGTGTTGCTTTGGCAGCTAAAATTCTCTTAATAGCCCAAGGGACATTTAAGTACCTAACTTGCAGAAATCACATAAATGATAAAAATGAAATAAGATAATACATATTTTACTCACATAAAATATCTCAAAATTATGCATTTTTAAGAAGGGCTGGGAACCACAGTGATGCATTTCATAAAATAATTACTTATAAAATGCTTACTTCATAAAATGATTATTGTACAATGATCAACTCGATCCATTTCATGAAGTTGGAGAAAGTTTTAATATCCCATTTATTTTATTTTTTATTTAGGCCAAGAAGAAATGAAAATAGAAATTTTTCTGGCATCTCTGTAGTCTTCCAAGTATGTAGTTGCTTAGCATTTTTCTAGTATATGTTTCTCACTAAAGCTGAAGTCCTTAAATAAAAATAAATAAATATCACAGTCATGCAGATGACTTCATGGTGAATTGCTCATTCACCTGAGTGTTTAACAGTGGCAGAGTGCTCAAAATTATCATATTTAATTGAATAGTTCAACAAGATAATATGCTAGGGCACTCATCATTCTGTGAAATCGTTCTATTCCATAGGCTCACAGTCTACCATGAGCAACTCAGGGAAGAATTAGAAGAAGCCCACCAATGTCCTCTCACCAACATAAACTTTACTCTCAAAACACTAAGTGAAGGGGGCACGGATTTAAATCCAGAAGCAAGTTTCAAAACACCATGTTGGCCTTCTTTTTTAAACTATCTTTAAAATTTAAGTTTTGGAAAATGAAACAGCTCCATTATGTAAGAGGTGTGGTGGTGCATGCATGTAATTCCTGCACTGAGAAGGCAGAAGAAGGCAGGAGAAGCAAGAGACAGTGAGATTCTGAGCTATATCATGACACTCCTGCAACAAACAAACATGAAAACAAGCAAAAAGTTGCTGAATAAGATTGCTGCAGAGGGAGGAGGATCACTGTGATTTTGAGGTCACCCTGAGACTACATATTTCAGGTCAGCCTGGGCTAGAGTGAGACCCTACCTCAAAAACCAACCAAAAAAAATTTATTTCCTTGTTATTTCATTCACTTCGGGCATGTCAAGTAGAAATAACATTTCCACCTTTGGAGACTTACTAACTTAAATGGATTTTGTATTCAAGCAACTTTTTCTGTCTGTGATTTCTGGACCAGTTTCTCAAGGTTGGGGCCAGCTTAGGAATCCCATTCAATTCATAAGACAATCTCATCACTTTGTAAATATTCACCTCAGATAAATTTCTCGATATCTTTCAACTTCATGTCCCAGAATATGAAATAGTGGTGACAATTCCTACCACAAGGTTCTTTGTGAGGAATAGCAGAAACCCTTACAATGAGAGGTCAGTAGATACAGAAGAAAGTCATTAAGAATAAACGCATTACAAGCCACCAAATTTTGTTGTGATGATTCAAGGGACAATGTCTATTTGGGATTTTCTTTGAAAATTGTTCTGGAGTTCTCAGCATTTCAGTAAACCATGGTATTTATAAAGGAAGAAAATGTCTCAGTTAATCCTTATCATTGGTAAAAGTTAAATATGTTGGCTGAGAAAAATTCATGTCTGCATAAAACTAAGGTCGGAATAAATGTACAGCATTGACTCTACTATTTGGTATAATTCAAGATAACCTTGAAGTAGGAGATGCTTAAGTGCAATATGAAGAAAACCTGTTTTGAATATGGTCAGCAGTGGTGATATTCTGAGAACACCATTTTTCAAGCATGTGAAGAGGAGCAGATAGTATGTGGTAGCTGAAGTCAATCCTGTTAGGAAATAAAAGGATGGGGCTTTCCTACTTTTTTAGAGATGCTTCAGACCACCTCAGTATGGTTGAGCCCGCCCAGGCCAGGCCAGTCAATATCCAATATCCAATATCCAGACAACTGGGAAAAATTGCTATTTCTATACATTCTATGGATTCGACTGTAATCCTAACCCCAAGTTTCTTTCACAATTAGCTCCTCACTTTTTCTATAGAAACAATTTTTCATTATTGAACACTTTCAGTGCCCCATTATATTTATATAGAGTTTTTATACTGTTGAAATTGTGTTTGATTTTTTAAATGTCAAAACAGTGTGGTCTGTGAGGATCTAGGATCCTTAATACTGTATCAATTAGTCTGCAAATATAATTTTTCTTAATCCTTGTCCCTGAATCTCAAGAAGAGTCAAGGAAGTAAATGTTCATAGCATATTCTGAAAAAAAAGAGGGAAAAAAGGAGGCAAGTTAATATAAACCATAATTAAAACCATTGTCCATTATAATACATTTTGAAAGATAAGCTTTTTGAGGGTAGGCAGTCTTTTAAGTGGCAGAATATATTTGTATTTACATTAAACATTTAATTTATCCTCATGAACATGAGGTTAATTACAAAAAGAATAATAATTCTAAGATGTACATTTGCTTTTTTTTTAATTTAATATTTATTGTCCATAATGTGTTACATTATTTAGTGGGCAAACCATGCGTTGTTATCCCGACTTCCCCAATTCCCCCCCTCCCCATCCCTGATCAGTTGTATATCCTCCTTCGTGGGCTGTCTGTATGAGTCCTTGTGGCAAGGGATCCTGTATATCTTAGTACTCATCCAGGTCAGACGGTCCAGAGGCATAGCATTTGCTTTTTTATAGGTGAAATGCACACATCAGTTTCAGGTTTGTATTTGCTTATTATTATGAATGTTGGCTTTAGAACCAATATATTCCTGCATCAAATAAGCACAGATGACACAGCGGTCTGTTTTGCATCCCCATGGGTCTTATGATGCCTTTCTGCACAAGGCATAACAGCCTCTATGACATTCAGGCTTGGATGTCATCCAACTTTTTAAAGCTAAATGTAGACAAGATTATTACTAAATATTACTCATAGGGTCTCCTTAACATAAATCTTTATATATTTCTTTTTATTTCTTCACTCTAACATCTAGTGTATCCTTCATAATATCTCAGGGCTCATAACACTGAGCTGATTTTAGATTCTGAGCTTTGTTTTTGCTGTCCATATTAATCAGGATGCAGAGTCATCTTATTATCATCCTAGGAGACTTTCTAGAATATATCTCACTGATTCTCAAAGGGGTAGATAAATTCTCACATGTGCTTCCATTATTTCTTGCTAGGATTACCATAATTCATTATATTCTGGCCTACCTGTCACCTCTTTTCTTAGCTGTTTACAGCTAGCAGACTTGGCTAATGTGTGAAGGCACAGACATAGTAGAATATCTGATCTTGGAACTTGCCTCTAAGAAAGAAATAGATTGAGTTTAAGCCTTTATTCTCTACCAACTTTATGCTTTCTATAGTTAAATGATTTGTTCTCGCTAATTGCTATTTTTCTTTAGGAAACATGCCAAACATTGAAAATATTCATTTCAAAGGCAAGTGTACCTCATAGAAAACATAATAGTTGTGATCCTAAAAGGTTGAATAATTAACATTTTAAAAATTGATTCTCATTTCTCATGAACTTGGGAGAAGGCTTGTTATATAAAAGAAGTTTGTTAAAAATCTCATATTCTTTTGTTATGCAAATCACTGCTCATAGTTTGTTCCCACTGTAACTGGTGATGCTATCCGTAGGGTATTGGGTTTAATAAGTCAAGGATACAGGCACCAGTGCCACTGAACACAGATTTACGTTGGTCTAGAGTCTGTGATGCACAGAAACACCTAGAATCCTTGTTCACAACTCAGCTGCTCATAAAATTTATCAAAATAAACAATAAAACGTTTATTCTGATTACCTTCTGTTTCATGTGTAATTGATTTGCATGTCTCCTACATGTTCTAGGACTATTTTTGCCTGTCAAAAGATCATCATTCTAAATCTCTTAGAAACTGAAGCCCATCGTTTACCTTATCTTCTATAGCAAAGCTGACTGGGAAGATAGGCAAGCAAAAGAAGGTGAGGTTTGGTGCAAAATAAATACAAAAATTGTTGAAACTATGGGGTAGTAGCAGGCATGCTACACTCTCTTCTTGCAGACAGACCCTACCTCTCTCTTGTATTTACTAATAATATTAAATTATTTCCTAGGAGACTTCCAATAGGAAACATCTGGATTTCATTATAAAAAAAAAAAAAAAAACTAGTGCAGATAATAAACCCCTCCAAAAGGCAACATCTCTTTAGATGTCTAGTTGGTTTAAGAAGAGAGACACTAAAAATAGGCAAAAAGCAAAGTCATGCCAGGAGCTATTATGATACTTCCAATAAGTTAGGTGAAGTCCCTGTGGGGGCAAAGGATATGGAATGAGGAAGGAAAGGGTTAGCATGAGCTTGCAGAGGAAGGCACAGGAACAGATAAGGACCTAAGAAATAGAGTTGTAGGAAGCTCATACAATGGAATTACAAAATGATTTAAAGGTAACGACACAACAAGTAATAAAGTCAAAGGGTGAAATCTATGTTCTTAACAAAACATTTCAGCTGCCAAGTGAGTAGTTAGAAATATGGGGATGAATCCTCTCATTGGTGGCTCAAAGAACCCCCCAACCAACAGTAGCTTGTGGAGGAATGGGTTTATTTTGGTTTGCAGAGCCAAGGGGAAGCTCCATGTAGGCAGGGAAAACAATGGCATGAGCAGAGGCTGAACATAATTTCCTGGCCAACATCAGGAATAAAACAGCAGCAGAAAGGTATGCAATAATATCTGTCTGCTCACACTGGTCCATTTCTATGCAAAGTCCGGGAAGCTGCACATAGCAAAATTATGTTCAACTGCCCTTCCTAATTCTTTAATACCCACTCCCTGCTAAATCACATTCTAAACTCCAGAGAGGCCTCACCTGAATAGTTACAATGTCAAACTCTTCTTTGTACTCATAGAAGTGAGATAGCTTTTGTAAGATCTCTTAGTAACTTGTTGAAGTAGATAAAAATCTAGTGTGATAAAAGCACACACCCTCTCTGAAAAGTCTACCCAGTGCAGGTCTCATACCTTCTTTTGCATGAAAAATTGTTCTTGCCCATCAGCCTAAAAAGACAGAGCACAGAGATGCCATTACTCTATCGTCTTCTTTGCAGAATTAAATTTCTCCCAGTTCTCACCTACACAGTGGTAGCACTCCAGCATCAGATAGCCTAGACCCATGAATCTGGTAACAATAGAAAACGAACCATGGATGAGGAAGGAGGGTTAATTCCCTACATTGTGAGCTGTATTGTTTCAAAGCAGCATGCCTATAAAATAAGTCAAGAACTAAAGAATTATGTCAGGGTATTTATCATGAAACATAAAGAAGTGGCATGAAGTGAAATATGCCTAGGATATATAATATGAGAGTTTCATTCAGCATTCTAGATGAGTTTCAAAGAATAAAGAATCTTAAATGTTAGAGTGAAGTGAAATCCACAACTTCCTTTAAAGATAATAACAGATCCCAATATTTTCAGTTGGAAAGAAATAATTAAGATTAGGGTATCAATTAATGATATGGCAATGAAAAATATAAAGAACCAACAAAAACAAGTTGATTCTTTGAAAAAGACTAACAAAATTGACAAATAGTTATCGAAACTAACCAAAAAGAAAAGACAGAAGATATAAATTAAGGAAATTAAGGATGAAAGGGGGCCATTATTACAGATACTAATGGAATTCAGAAAAAAAATTATAAGGACATACCTGAAAGCAGATACTAGCCTAAATTAGAAAAAATGTAAGAAACAGATCAATTTATAGAGGTATACAGTCTCCCCAAATTAAAACAAGAAAATATACTTAATCCAAACAGATCTATAACAAGCAGTGAGATTGAAACAATAGTAAAAGATGTTATGACTAAACAAGTCCAGTCCCAGACGGATTCAATTCTGAATTCTACTGGATTTTCAAAGCCAATTTCACACTATTACTTCACAAACTATTTCATAAAATAGTAAAGGAAGGATCGCTTCCAAACTCCTGTTACCAAACTAGTATTATCCTGATTCCTAAAGTGGCTAAAAACATAACAAAAAAGGAAAATTATAGACCAAGCTTCCTGATTAAAACAGATAAAAATATTCTCAATGAAACACTTGCAAACAGAATGCAAGAATATGTTTTAAAAGGCCGGGCGTGGTGGCGCACACCTTTAATCCCAGCACTCGGGAGGCAGAGGTAGGAGGATCGCTGTGAGTTCCAGGCCATCCTGAGACTACGTAGTGAATTCCAGGTCAGTCTGGACTAGAGCGAGACCCTACCTCGAAAAACAAAAACAAACAAACAAACAAAAAAACACAAAATAGAATATGTTTTAAAAGATCATGATTAAGTTGATAAAAATAGATACAAATATTCTCAATGAAACACTTGCAAACAGAATGCAAGTATATGCTTTAAAAGATCATGATTAATTTGAGATTATTCCAGAAAAGCAGTTTAAATTACTTAAAGCAGAAGTAATACATTGTAAAAATGAATTTAAGAATTGAATTATACGATCACCTTGATCAATGCAAAAATGGCATTTGACAAATTTTAACATGCCTTCCTGATTAAAGTTTTGAAGAAAATGGAAATAGAAGGAACATATTGTCACATAATAAAAACTGTAAATGATAAGCTTAAAGCCAACATTATACTGAATGGGGAAAAGCTCAATCAGGAACAAGGTAAGTGTCCATTATCTCCATTTTCACTTAACATAGTGTTGCAGGTCTACAGAAAGGAAAATGTTATCATGTCCTTATTTGCAGATGATATGTTTTTACACATATGTGATCCTAAATCCTCTACTAGAAAACTCTTACAACTGATAATCACTTTCAGTAAAGTACCAGGTTGGAAAATTAGTATACAATGACATAAAGTATGTACTATCTAGGAAACCATGCTTCTAAGAACAGTGTCACATAGAAGAGATTATATTTAATTTTCTTGGTCAAGCAATAGAAATAAAAATTTTAATCTATAACCAAACATTTCTGAACTATATATTATGCTTGTATATATAGTTTCAGAAATTTTAGACTGTTAAGGAGTCTATTTTTATTAAACCCTTTTGAATATGATTTCTTTAATAAAAATTAAAAAGTATTCTAAGGGATATATTGTCTATAGACTGTTTCATTTTTCTCTGTTGGTTTTTATTTTCCAATATCTCAACTGCATATTTCCTGGAAAAATAAGTCGTCAAGGAAGATTTTGTTGGTTTCTAACTGTTTTCTTTGGCGGCTCTCTTATGTGACTGCTTTGAAAATAATCCAAAAATCTAAGTTTTGCTACAGTCATGTTTTATTCTTATTATCTTTTCATTGCACTGGCTCCTCCCTACACATCCCAATCCATTGCTATTGTAATAGTAATATTGGAAGCCAAGAGACGTTTTCAAAGTTGAGAGTGCCTTGGATGTCATCTTGTTAAGTATGTTTTTCTCAAGAAGCCAAGAGACACCTTGAACAGTGCACAGCAGTGACTGTTGCTTCTTTCTGACATTAAACCTCTACATTCTCATTTCTCATACAGATAATCTTGACTCACATGTCAACTGTAGAAGCTGTATTTTTTTTTCAGCTTCATTCATTTCAAACTTAACTTCAGATCAGACAGTTCAATTGTTGGTGGTGAAAGTGAGGGAATCTCAACTCTAGTGGAATTTCATGATAGATGAGATGTCTCAATGTTCACAAAGATACCGACAGCACTGGACCTCAGGAAGTAAAAGTAAAACTGAGAAACAAAAGGAGGTTATCCAGTGGAGGGGGGAGGGGAGGGTAGTGGGGAATTGGGGATAACAACTCATTGTTTGCCCACTAAATGTTGTAACTCATTATGGACAATAAATTAGAAAAAAAATGGGAATAAAAAAAAAAAAAGAGGCACCTTCTGCACTTCTCTCTGGGACTCTGCTCCAGGGTTGTTTTCTCTGCTTCTTCATCAGCCCTGGTCTACATATTGGCAGATGCAGTTATGACAGTGTGTCCCTAATAGTTCAGACCTCACTTTGTGCACCTCCTACATCTACCAGTACAGACTTAGTGTTCCGTGCCGTCACCTGATGCACTTACATGTGGCAAGGTCGGAGAAAGCACAAGCTAAGAAAATGTATATATGGGTAATGCATCCAAAGCCAGAGATACCTATTTCACTAATGACAACCTAGTCTTTTCTTCATAGCAGATTGGTTTCTCCATAAAGTAGAGAATTTTTCTTTGGAAATAACAAAAGTAGACTTCATGAATCATTGATATTTTCAGTATAGGCCAGTTTGGATCCTAGTGGGAGTTAGCAGCAAACCAAGAAAGGAGCACTTGTGTAATGGAGGAGCCTGCTCCTGGGGGAGACAATCAACAGCTTTCAATTCGGCCAATTTTCCACTTAGTTTGGGGGACCCCTTGTCTGGAACTTGGGATTCAGAGCGATAGGCACCGGATCCCGTACTCTTGGGCTCCCAAGACAAGATGCACTATGGGACCGATTGACGGGGAGGCTACTAAAAATAGAATCCTGGTAATCCAAAATTCTGTATATTTGTTAACCTATGCTGATCTCACAGTCCGATGGAGTTTGTGTTTGTATCTTTCAGGATGCAGCGAGAGATCTGGGGCTCATCTAACCCTACCAACCTACTGTAGGCCGATAACTGAGATTCTGGCTAGAGAGGAGCCACCACAGTCATACCATGGAGGATCCAAATGGAACTCCACAGAGAAGGACGAGATGAACAAGGGACCCAGAGCCACAGCCATTAAGTCAACACAGGATAAGCCAATGAGACAGAAACCAACAATTTTCAACACAAAGACCCCTAAGCTCACAACCTTAAAGCAACCTTAATACTCATCCACCACGACTCAGGGAACTATGCGGAAGAGGAGGTGGAAAGATTGTGAGAGCCGTGGTGGGGGAGACTATCCAGAGGCATGGCACCCCTCAGTAACAACACACTTGGGCCAGGAGAACCTGGCTGAATGCTAGGCTATCCAAGGGCCCCTGTCACAAGGACTGATCCAGACGACTCATGGAGGAGGTTATCCAGCAGAATGGGGAGGGGAATTGGGGATAACAACTCATTGTTTGCCCACTAAATGTTGTAACTCATTATGGACAATAAAAAAATTTAAAAAAAAGAAAAATATTGATGATGGACTGCTTTCTCATTTTTTCTCAGATGATAGTTATGCTGGACCATGTTTTTTCAAACTCTCTCCCTTACTAGGCATCCAAAGTATGTGCTACAAACCCTGCCACTCCCCCCCAAATAGACAAGTGACATTGTCAAATTCTACTCCCACTTAAGTGCTGCAGTGTTAAGAATAATGCCTCATAACTAAGACTTCGTACAAGTCTACACCTGCATGGTAGAGTGTGTCTAAGCCAATACAGTCAGTTTATATGACTTTACATTCTCTTTAGCCTCACCAAACATATCATCAAATTTATAGCTTTCCCTACCAACTATCAGTCGCTAAAAATAATTTGAGTCTTATATGCTCCCATATTTCTAATTAAAGAAATTATAACCTCAATCTGTAATTAATTATAAGTAAACAATCCACTGGTATAAGTTTGGACCTACCTTCCCACCCACCTACTATCAAATCCAGAGAGCCTGACACATCACCAGGCTGTAATATCTTTATTTGTTTCAAAGGCCTCAGGTGTTCATTACATTCCAGTTCTATCATACAAAGTGAGCCAAGCCAAATAATCTAACCCTCCTGAACCCAATACTATTATCTATAATAAAAAATTACTATATCTACTTTTAAGTTCTACAGGTAGGAAATTGGATATTGTATATATACAGTGTCATAAGCAGAATATGTCTCTCATTAAGTATTAATTTTCACTACAGTTAACACACCTCTGTTCCACACTATTCCTCAAGGACTAGAGAGAGAGTCAAGCTGACTTCAGAATAAGAGATGTATCCAAGTTAGCTGGTGGGGGAAGGTTAACTTCTAGTCACCTCAGTTTCATACCATGAAGAGATAGCACCATCACTCTTTATCCCAAAAGCTTCTCATCATGATATTTTACTCTGCAGTAACTCTGCCTTGACGAATGTTGACACTTCAAACACTCAAAAACACCTACACAGTTTGAAAAAATGCCTGGGAGTTGATATATTTCAATTTTAAGTGGGACATCCTACAAAGCGATAATTAAAACATGGATAACATTCAGTTGGCATATTTGCCAAAGGAACTACTATGTACCTTTTTGATAAATGTTAAGACAGATTCATAATTTCAAAATAGTATTGAATTATTTTTAAAATAATAGATTAGTGTTATCCAATTAAAAAGTAAAGCAGGCTGGAGAGATGGCTCAGAGGTTAAGGCACTTGCTTCCAGTGCCTAAGGCCCCCGGTTCGACTCCCCAGGACCCACATAAGCCAGACCAACTAGGTGGTGGCCCTGGTGTTCTCTCTCTCTCTCTCTGTATCTCTGCTTGAAAATGAATAAATAAAATATTTAAAAAAAAAAGTAAAGCAAAATATGCTGAATAGAGGAAGTCACAGAAAAAAAAATATCTGGAAATCTACTTACCATTTATATTGGATTCAAGACTTGATTTTGTGGGTTTTTTTGTCTTTATCATTTTAAATATCATACAAGTGTTTCAAAATGTTTGTAATATTTATAACTGAAACCAAATAAAGTTATCAGTAATTTGAAAAGAAGGAAAAGGGTTGACCTTCTGGTCACCCGTCAGCCTCCAGAAGCACTTCCTTCCAATAGCATCAAGCCCAGCCTACCTGCTCTTTCTATCTGCTCTGTCTTCGGCAGTCCTGACCTTATCTTAATGAGTGTGCTCTGGGATCGACTTCAAGCTCCCGGCTTCCCAGACCAAAAGTTCTGACAAAACATCTCCTGCCTGGCTTTGTGTTTCTACTTACACCTGTAGGAGCATGTCACAGACTTCCCTCCCTTCTTGACCCAGCCCCAGGCACATTCTATCTGGGTCTTGTGGGTCAGAGCCCTGGCCTTGACATGGTTTCAGCATACATGGCTA
This sequence comes from Zapus hudsonius, assembly GCA_004024765.1. Taxonomy (NCBI): domain Eukaryota; kingdom Metazoa; phylum Chordata; class Mammalia; order Rodentia; family Dipodidae; genus Zapus; species Zapus hudsonius. Next base: position 6,198 of record PVHP010036235.1, on the reverse strand, counting down.
CACATACTATGGTTACCTTTTAGTTTTATAGACCAGATTTGTACATTGCTTGTTAATGTTAGATATAGCTCTTGTATACTCTACCAAAACTTTTTCCAATTATTGTTTAAAGTGCTTTAAATTCTCAAGAAATATTGTAATGACATTAACTGTTCTTTCCTTACATAAAGGTTCCTTTCTCCTCCCTATAAGCCTTTCAATGACTACAGAAGATATTTGTAAAACTACACTCTGTTACATTATTAAAATTAAATGATAATCCTAAGAGTGAATAAATCTTCATTTGTAAACATTGTGCAAACAAAACTCACATCATGCAGACATTTAATGCAAGACATATTTTATAGTTCTGATGAAAACTGACTTCTTACTTTAAGTAAAGCACTGAGCATTCTTGTGAGCGCCCCTTGTAATAGCTTCTCTGGCTCTTGCTGCTGCTTTAGGACCTACTGGGACAAGATAACCAAAAGCTGTCAGAAGGACTTACTGGGAGCCCTGGGTTCCTCTAATTCACCTGCTGAGAGGGGCAAGAGGCATCTTCCTATTTGGTTAAGGAAGCCCCCCTCTCTCCTTCAGATGAAGCCTTAGTCAGTGTGAGGTCACCTTAAAACCAGCTTGTGCTTTCAACACATTATATCCTCTCCATTTCTTTTATCTGATGGGAAAAATAGACAGCTTTGCCATCTCCAATTATGAATCTTGAAATTTACAACATTGCACATTTAAAATCTAAATTTAAAAATTAGCAAAGTAGGTGATAACTTTTTGTAGATACACAGGAGGAGGATGTGCACACACAATCCTGATAGCAGAACAAGTACCATAACAAGTGTCTGGGACAAGGGCTATTTACTAATAGAGATTGATCTTCGAATAGTCTATGATAGACTGGATAATCCACTGAGCACTAGATTTGACAAGTCAAATAAATACTTAAAATTTATTCAATATGGCTCAATGGTTAAGGCACTTGCTAGCAAAGCCTAACAGCCCAGGTTCTTTTCTCCAGTGCCCACATAAAGTTAGATGCACAAAGTGCACATGCATCTGGAATTCATTACATGCTAACAGCCCTCACATGCCTATTCTCTCTCTCTCTCTGCTTGCAAATAAATAAAAATGTTTTTAGAAAGTGGTCAAAATATTAATACCAGCCAATTATTCAAAATGGCTGGGATTAAAATTCCATTTTTGCTTCCTGCTTTGTTAAATGATTTTACCTTGAAAATAGATGGGCGAGCATTAAGGGAACATCGAGAAAGAGGGTGCCATGCAGAAGAAACACCCTGGAATAGAAGCTGCCTACTGACCCAATACATCTGAGAACCACAGTAGATTTGTCACACAGCACTAAATTAGTTTAAGATAATTTGTTTTTCCTATTTTCAGGTCCTTTGCTGTAACAGTCTACAATTAAGCAAATATAGATGAAAAGTCAAATATGGCCTATCACAGAAGAGCTATAAAACTATAATTATTTTATCCCCAAACATACTTTTTATATTAGCTCTTCATAGATGGCATAATAAGAATGTACTTTTCACTCATTAATGGTAATACAAATTAATTGAACTGACTAGCCACTAAGTATGTGAAACATTAACTTGACTTCCTAGACAATGGAGCGACTTGAGGTTTCTCTAAAACCTCTCATTCTAGGGAATCATTTAATGGTTTGTTAAAAGACTTTTAGGAAGCCACCGTTGGAAAAGTTCTTTTAAAAATTGCTTTTTTATAATACAAAGTAAATTTGAATAAAACTTTGAAGTTTAAAATCACTTCTAATATATATATATATATATATATATATATATATATATATATATATATATATATATATATATATATATATATTATCAGAGTTTCTTATTTTGCAGGTGGGTTCTAAAAACACATTAGTGAATATTACTTTTGTCTTCATTTATAACCCTTATATGAAGAACAGTCATCTAAAAATCTGTTTTTGAAAAATACTATGTGAGTATTTTTTAAACAGTAATGAGAAAGAGCCTAGCCTTATTGCCTCAAGGTAAGTCGAGTCTAGGTAATATGTCCTCTCAATAAAATCTGTGGTTGTTATGTGTAAGACATACAGTTACCAAGGAAATTCTGCACCTATAGTGTGGTGTTTCCTGTAATCCAAGTGATACAAATACAGCCCACATTTGAAGGAAGTTACACAAATAAATGTTCAGGATCACAACAGTTAGCAGCACATTTCTCATACATTTCATTTTGCTTCTATTTCCTCGAAATCATTCCCAATAAAATGCATAAGAAATACATTCTCTTTTTTTTCATTTTCAGTTTTTTTTTGTCTAGATTTTACATGTGGAAACAACAGGTCCAAACAAAATACAGCTAGCTACTTACATGGAAATATTTTTTTAAAGAATTGCTTAAAGTGTAATTTATAAAAATCTGAACTTCTTAAAAGTACACTTGGAGGGTTTTTTTCCCTTTATATTTCCCATAAAAACTTGGGAGAAGCTAGCTGCTTTCAGCACAATAACAATACATAGCAAAAAGAAACTTTTTTAAAATCCCATTGGTCCTGCAGCCTCCTGCTAGAGCCTCACACAATAGCTCTGGTGGAGCAACACTAATACATTTGACACAGCTTCTACCCATCATTATGCAGAGAAGCCTGCACTTGGCCCTTTTTGTAAGCTGGAGACTCTTTTAACCAGGAATCCCAGGATGAAACGGAACCATTTTCCTCACGGCAAAACAAATCCTTCTCCAGTGGATTTTGTTATTGTTTATTGTTACACCGCTTTATCAGCACTAAACTGTACGAAAGCTTCAATTAGTTCTTGATGAATGATCGCATAAAACCACGTGGTTTCATTTCCCCTGCCACCAGATATTTCACTGAGTGATATTAAATGAAATGCAATTGGGAGAAGATTCAGGAAAGTTAGAGGCAGGCTGTGGTGTTCTCAGCTCAACCTAGGAAGGTTCATCATCAGTATAGCTGAATCACATCAGGTGCATTGCACATCTTTCTCCCCACTGCTGGGTCCCAGGAGAAGAGAGAGGCAAGAGAGCCTAATGAAGCCTCAGACCTCCAGTGGTTATAGAGCTGATGTGACTTCTGTCCTTGGAGCAAGAAACATCTGGCAATCACACTTCTACACGATAGCTGGACCCACTTCTATGTTACACAGCACTTATTTGACTATTGCAGCAAAGACAGAGACCATTGGTTCTCCCATTTCTTGCTAGGATAGAAACCTTGGTTTGTATCCTATTATACAGACCAGTCTCTGTGCTCCCTGTATATAAGTAAGCTGCTGCTAAGAAAATGAAGAAAAGGGATATGGGATTGCTGAGAAGGCCCATTAAGGGAAGCTGACTCAGCTCAGTTAGCCTTTTAAAAAATAAATAAATACATTTTAAAAAGCCACCCTTCTTACTTTCTTCCTTCTTCTATCTTTCTATACACCACAATAAGTATAGCTTCAGTATCTACTTTGGATCAGAATATGAGCTTAATGTGAAAATCAAAGAAATAGAAGCTTGAGTGCCTGAAGACATTCTGACATGACCAACTAAGTCTTGAGTTACTCTCCTAGGTCTTAAGTTTTGTGGGACATTCTCTTCTTTTGATAGAGACACTGTGACAGGCAACTGACTCAAACTATAAATGAGATGACCAGATTCTTAATGTGTGTTTAATAATGTAAAACCACTAGTAGGTGTTGGTCATGTGTTGTCATACTTTGATCTTATAAATCAACCTTTAATTGAGGTAATTTACCTTGTTTCTATTTTAAAGAAGAGAATAAAAGCTGAAAGTACAGAGCCGGTCAGCACATTGCCTGTCTGTGGCGATGAGAAAAAAAGGTGAACCAGAGCTTCTGCATCTACATTTCCTTTTTGACATTCTATAGAATAGTTTATTCTATATCACATCCCAGGATGAAGATTTTCCAAATACTTTGTATCCATAAATAAACAAAATGAGACAACTTGTCATCATGGAACAAATGGATTCTGGAGCAGTCCTAGGAGGACTTGATCTACAGAATTGAACAGGAATTTATAGAGTCTGTCTGTGAATAGTTCACACACCCAAGACACTTTCAGAGATGACACAGGACACAACTGCTCTCCTAACCACACCTCACAGGACTTACTCATGGCACCAATGGAGCACAGTGTGCTTCTGGCATTTTCCTCCAAACTACATTAGGAATAATTGTATTTTTCACCACTATAGAGCCACAATCAGTAAATGAATAGGTTAATTAATTCATTATAGGATTTCCCTCAAGAGTATATTCAGTGTGGCAATATAATTTTACAATTTTATAAATACCCAAATTTGAGTATCTATCAAGGTTTTAGTGTGCCATGTGATGAGAAGGGGAGGACTCAAGGAGCAGTTTAGTTATGTGTGCAAGTATGATGGATGGTTGTTTGGGACAGGGGCAGTGGCAGGGAGGACACTTGTAAAACTTGAATTGCAAGGTAAACTCGCCAACCTTTATTGGAATATAATTTTATTGAAAAATTTACTGAAGTTTAGTTATTCAGCTGTGTTGATACATATTTTATGAAAATGACTGGAGTACACCATATGTGAAATGGACACACTTGCTGCTAATAAAATTTGCACTGTACATAGCAAGATTTTTCTGATAGAGTTTATATAGATATTAATACATATTTTCCATAGTTGGTAGATCTTCAGAACTCAGTAAACCAATATATTCCAAATGACTAATATATGGTTAAGGATTGGGTAAAGGATTTGTACAAAGTTCCCCAAAAAAGCTGGGAATGATGATGCACACCTACAATTCCATAATTCAAGAGGCTAAGGCGAGAGAATCTCCAATTCAAGAGCAGATTAGACTCAAAAGTAAGAGGAGAGATGAGACTCAAGACCATCTTAAAAGGGGTGGAAAGGTACATAATAGCCCAGCAGATTTTATTGTAAGAAAGTATGGAAAATTCATTGATATGATATCTGATTTCATAGTGTAACTTTTTAAAAAAAAACATTTATTAAGTTTGGAGTTGCACCAAACGGGAATACGACAATCATCTATAGTGATATGTACATAAGTAGTTTAAGCAGGGCTTCAAATGTCAAACATAACATAGTACAGCTGACAAAAGAAAGGCTATAATGGACATTTAGCATTGTTTTTTGATATTAGAAAGTTTTGAAAAAGCATAAAACAATGCTATTTCTCTCATTCACTTTCCATGTTTGTTCAAGATATATATATATATATATATATATATATATATATATATATATATATATATATATATATATATAATGGATTTACTGCTATTATTCTGTTTTATTTCATTTATTTTATTTTATTCTGTTTTATTTTATTGTATGCAAACAATATTACTCACTGAAAAAAATGTCACCCTTCAAACAAAGTGATTAGATCAGAATATTTAAAGAAGACAGGTCTAAAATAGCCTTCTATGTTCCACACCTGGGCATTATTTCTGACCTCATTTTAATGGAGGGTCATTTACTTTAAAGCAGGAAACAGGGCTCTTCAGACTGGTTGTTGAATCCCTGTGGGGCTCAGAGCATCTCCTATGAACTAATCCCAAATCTTCTCTGAATACAGACTCAATAGCAAAATAAATATACTACTATATATTTTGTAATCTAACTATGATCACAAAGGAAGACAGAGATTCCTTTTATTTAAGTGAGAAAAATTAAAGTCTAAAAGTCATCACATTTGACATATAAGCAAATACAGGGAACTGCAAAAGGCACAAAAGTATCCCTGGTAATTTTTTTTTAATACTGCAACTATCATTTACTCTAACTTTTAAGATTCAGAATGCTTTCTGCACCCCCTTTGTTTGAAGTAAATAAATATGGATTGCCATATAATACCTGATATTCTATTCTAGAATTCTACCAAGGCATCTAGTTAACAATTTTATCAGTATGTTACCATTTGTTATTAAAAATGTCACCTCAAAATTATGGTAATATCACAGTTTATATAGTTAATAAAAGAGTAATAAGATTTCTTTCTCAAGGTTTCTGTGATACTTAAAGGAGGCAGCATGATGGGGCTGAGATTTGTTAACAAAACTCCAACCACACTACTATTCAATTTTGACTTTGGACCAAATGTGTGAGCCTGTGTGTGTGTGTGTGTGTGTGTGTGTGTGTGTGTGTGTGTGTGTGTGTGTGTGTGT
>PVHP010036234.1:0-18126 GCA_004024765.1 Zapus hudsonius | reverse complement strand
GAGAGAGAGAGAGAGAGAGAGAGAGAGAGAGAGAGAGAGAGAGAGAGAGAGAGAGAGAGAGAGAGAGAGAAAGAGAGAGAGAGAAAGAGAGAGAGAGAGAGAGAGAGAATGAATATGGACCCACCAGGGCCCCCAGCCACTGCAAATGAACTCCAGATGCATTCACCACTCTGTGCATCTGGCTTTACTTGGGGAATTGAGTCCAGGTTGTTAGGCTTTGCAGTCAAGTGCCTTAACTGACTGAGCCATTTTTCCAGCCCAAATCCATCTTTTTTGAGACAGGGTCTCTCACTGGCCTGGAGCTTGCCTGGCTCACTGGTCAGCCCCAGGAATGTTCCTGTCTCTTCCTTTCTAGCACTGGGATTACAAACACACCACCATGCTCATCTTTTTATTTTTATTTTAATATTTTATTTATTTATTTGCAAGCAGAGAAAGAGAGAATGAGAGAGAAGGAATAGGTACACCAGGGTCTCTTGCCATTGTAAATGAACTCCAGACACATGTGCATTTTGTACATCTGGCTTTACGTGGGTACTGCAGAATCAAGCTTGGGCATTAGGCTTTGTAATCAAGCATCTTTAACCAGTAAATCATCTCTCCAGCCTCCCCCCACAACCTTTTCAAATATGGATTTTGGGCTGGAGAGATGGCTCAGTGGGTAAGGCACTTGCCTCCAGTGCCTAAGGCCTGGGGTTCAATTCCCCAGGACCCACATAAACCAGACCCACAAGGTGGTGGCCTTGGTGCACTCTCTCTCTCTCTCTCTCTCTCTCTCTCTCTCTCTCTCTCTCTCTCTCTGTGTGTGTGTGTGTGTGTGTGTAGCTCTCTGCTTAAAAATGAATAAATAAAATATATTTTAAAAATATGGATTCTGGGGAATTGAACCTCAGCCATTAAGCTTTGCAAGCTTTTAACCACTGAGCTATCTCTCCAGCACTTAAAAAAAAAATAACAATGTGGGTTCTGGGATTGAACTCAGGTCCTCATGCTTACAAAGCAAGCACTTTACTGACTGAGCCATCATCCCAGCTCTCCAAAAGCTCTTCCTAGCCACTGCTTTGGCTCTGGGTGTGGCAAACAGAGAGGCAGGCTGCCCACCCTTCTCCCTCCCAGCTGAGAGAGGGTACAGAGGAGGTGAGCGAGGAAGAAGCAGAAGGCAGGGGTGGGGGAACCCCAGAGTTGGTGGGACTGCATTAAGCCTCCTGCTTCTGATGAGGCGCCCACAGTCTTTCTGGTTTGGGAAACCAAAGCTTTGGGCATCCCCTATTTCTCTAACACACACACACACACACACACACACACACACACACACACCCCTTAGAAAAATGCTTTAGTGAGCGACCATTGCGGAGGATAAAAGCTCTTGCTGAGCAATCTTTATGTTCTGGCTTTTCCCTCCTTTGTTTTGAGACAGTCTTTCTCTGTAGCCTGAGTTGGCCTGGAATTCATTATGTAGCTTCAAACTTGCAGTAATCCTCCTGTCTCTGCTCCCTGAGTGCTGGGATTACAGGTATGAGTCATCATACTCAATTATATCTTGGATTCTTTTTATTTATTTATTTATTATTTTTTAAAATTTTATTTATTCATTTTCAAGCAGAGATAGATATCTTGGATTCTTAAATATTTGGAGATCTGGAGAGATGGCTTAGCAGTTGAGGTGTTTGCCTAAAAGCCTAATGTCCTGGGTTTGATTTACACTGGTACCCACATAAAGCCAGATGCACAGAGTGGCACGTGCATCTGGAGCTCATTTGCAGCAGTTAGACAGCTAGAGGCCCTGGCATGCCCATTTGCTCTCTTTCTGTTTGTAAATAAATGGAAAGCAATATTTGGGGGCTAGAGAGATGGCTCAGTTGTTGAGGTGTTTCCTGCAAAGTCTAACGACCTGGGTTTGATTCCCCAGTTCCCACGTAAAGCTAGATGCCCAGTGGCCTTTGCATGTGGAGATCATTGGCAGTGGCTGGAGGCCCTGGTTTGTCCATATTCTCTCTCTCTCTCTCTCTCTCTCTCTCTCTCTCTCTCTCTGTGTGTGTGTGTGTGTCTCCTTTTTATCTCTCTCTGCTTGAAAATAAATAAAGATTTTTGGTTGGATGTGCTGGCACACTCCTTTAATCCCAGCACTTGGGAGGCAGAGGTAGGTGGATCTCCCTGGGTCCAAGGCCGGCCTGGGCTAGAATGAGCTCCTACCTTAAAAGGAAAGAAAAGAAAAGATGGTCACTTCCTTGGGAAGATACAGCTGAGGAGAGGGGTGTGGGAAGTGACTTTCATGGGGACAGAGATGTGGTTCATGCCACTGCACAGTTTACTTCAGAATGACTCAGAAGGGACATTTTCTCTGTGTGTTTTACCACAATAAAAATACTGGAAGCAGAGGTCCAGTTGGGCTGGGGAGATGGCTCAGTCACCAAATTGTCATGCTTGCAGGAAGACCTAACTTTGATCCCCAGAACCCACATTTAAAAAAAAAAGCTAAGCGTGGTGGCACACACTTTCCATCATGGTAGAAAAACGACAGGGGACCCTGGCCGGCCAGCCACCTACCTTAGCCTACTTGATCAATTTCAGTCCTAAGAAATCCCGCTTCAAAAAAAGATGAGCTCAAGCTCAGAGGTTAAGGCGCTTGCCTCCAGTGCCCAAGGCCCCGGGGTTCAATTCCTCAGTACCCACATAAACCAGACCCACAAGGTGGTGACCCTGGTTCTCTCTCTCTCTCTCTCTCTCTCTCACTCTCACTTTCTCGCTCTCTGTGTGTATATCTCTCTGCTTGAAAATGAATAAATAAAATATTAAAAAAAAGATGAGCTCAAAGTTATCCTCTGGCCACCACATGCACACACACATGCACACACGTGTGCACCCACACACATGACCCCCCCCCCCACATATAGCTGAGTCTGACTTGGAAGAAACTCAAGAGCCATTCATGGTCTCTCGGTGGCTTTTGAGAAAGCACTTTTCACTTCCACTATTTGTAACCTGAGGTCCAAATGTTGTTTCAAGATTCTGTCTCAGGATGGCTTTCAAGGTGGTTCTGACCTGGGAGGCCGGGTGACCAGACTCTCTTTCGGGGAGAAGGAACAGTGAGCACCTGTTTGGTGTGGCTTCTCTCCATCTCCATTTCGTTTGTGTCCCCGAGACCTGCCTGGGGCTCAGGCTCCCACTTCCCAAATCTACTGTGGTTCAACTTGCTTGTCACTTACAGCTCAGGTGATTCGTCCAGCTCCAACCCCAGGCTGCGGTCCTGCTGGGGGATCAGACCACTGGAACGACAACTTAGTGGCTCTGAAAATTGTGACACTATCTGCCATGTTCTGGCCTTCACCCATCCGCCCCCACCATTTTAGAGAGAAGGGTCCCAGGTGTGGGGACTTCAGTGTCTGGGACCTTGTGTCCCAGGGATTTTAGCCACACTGCCCACTTCCTGCCACCTGGTCCATTCTCAGAAGACATTTACTTCAGTTGAGTTCGTTATGAGGTCTTTGCTGTCAGCTTTGCAATGGTCCTTGTTAATAAGAGACAGACAATTCTGCTTTGTAGGGGTCCCTGACCTAGGGTATGACCCAGGCTCTCCTCCATCCCTTTCGATCTGAGACCTTTGTGTAGTTCTAGAGGTCAAGGTCTGTTTTTGGCAGGTGTCTACAGCGTGTATCATTGCTGCCCGCCCTCTGCTTCCCTCTCAGCTTTCTGGAGGTCAGCTAGAATTAAGGGTGCTAAGAGTGACTCTTCCTTCCTTGTCCCCAAGTTCTGCCTGTGGCTCTCCCGGCAGCTTCAGAGTCCCTGAAACCTGTGGTCTCACCCAAGCCATCGTACTTTTTGACACCCACAACCTCCTCACCCGTTGCAGTGGCTGGGACAGTGGCCCGAGGTGCCAAGTGTGAATTGCTGGAACCTACCAATGTTACCTTTCAAGAAAAAGTTCTTGTAGATGTGATTAAGTAAAGAAATTAAAAAGTTAAATTGTGGTAAAATACACAATATAGAAATTACCCTTCCCTTTCCTTTTCCTCTCTCTCCCTCCCTCCCTCCTTCTTTTCTTCCCTCTGTCCTTCCATCTCTCCCTGTCTCTCTTTACCCAAGATTCATTATCTCTTAGGTAGCCCAGGCTGGCCTTAAATTTACTATGGAGCAGAGAATGGCCTTTTTTTAAAAAAAATATTTTATTTATTCATTTTCAAGCAGAGAGAGAGAGAGAGAGAGAGAGAGAGAGAGAGCGCACACCAGGGCCACCACCTTGTGGGTCTGGCTTAAGTGGGCCTTAGGCACTGGAGGCAAGTGCCTTAACCGCTGAGCCATCTCTCCAGGCCGAGAATGGCCTTGAACTCCTGATCCTTCTACCTCTGCCCCCACCCCACCCCTGTACAAGAGCTGGATTTGTAGGCATGGATCACCACACCCAGCTAAAACTCACTTTCAACTTGAAGAGTGTCGTTCTGGGGCAGTTCGTACATTCTCACGTTAGGGACCGTCACCACCACCCATCAGGTACATTCACTTGTTAGGGACCATCAGTCACCACCGCCCATCTCTAGAACCTTCTTGATCAAGCAGAACAGAAGCACCACACCTCCTGATTTTGACTCCCCTCCCATCTTTCCCCCATGGTGCTCTCTGTCTTGACGAGTTTGATGACTCTGGGGACCTCCCTTCACCACATTTGTGCTGTTGTGTTCGCCTTATTTAATTTATTTGCTGCTTTTTGTGCAGACACACCATGCTGCTTACCCGGCCATGACTTCTTGGTCTGCTTCCGCCTGTAGCTGTTGTGAACCATGTTGCTAGAAACATCAACGCACAAAGACAGTTTAGAGACCCAGCCTTTATTTCTTTGAATTCTTTTGGGTGGATACCAAAAGTGGGATGGCTGAATCTCGTGATGTATTAGTTATTTCCCTTGTCTCAGTGACAGAGTACCCATGGGGCTACAGAGTCCTGTAGCTCAATGTGCCCTCCCAGTGCCTGTTCAATGATAGAAATTACCTATGTGTTGTAGTCAGCTCCACACGCTGGGATGAACTTCCAAACCAGACACAGTTTAGGGGAGAAGGGATTTATTCCGGCTTACAGATCCAGGGGGAAGTTCCATCCATGATGGAAGAGGCTGCTTCATACATCCAAGCAGAGAGAAACCACCACCAGCCAGCAAACACCAAAAGCAACAGCACAAACCCGCAGCAGCAGGAATCAGAGCTCAAACCCCTCTGCAAACCTTTGGGCTAGAAGCAGGTCTCTTACTGACCTGTCTGGTCTGGCAGGCCATCTTGCTTCAGGAACCCATCTCTGCCTCCTGAGCACTGGGAGTACAGGCAGACCACCATGTCCATCTGGCATTTATATGAGGTTTATCAGTCCAGAATCCTGGGTGTTCAGAGGTACCTCACTCAGACTCTTTTCTTCCCTGCTGCTGTGACAAGATGTGTGTTGAGCCGTCTGCTCATGCCATGCTCTTCCCTTAAAATCATCAGCTGAAGTAAGAAGTCCTTTCCTCCCATAAGCTGCTTCTGGTCAGGTGTTTTGTCCAGCAATGAGAAGGTAACTGACACTAACTGGTAACCAGTACACTGGCCATGGGACTTGTACTGAAGATGTCATTCACACTGGCCCATCTTGCCCTTGTCTTGAGTCTACACTTAGCATATTGTCACCCACCCTGCCTCTCTCTGCCCCCCCCCCCGCCTCTGTGTTCAAAACATCTCCCTATTTCATACACAACACACTGACTCATAAAGCATTTTTCTAAAAATAAAAACATTGTGGTCGAACACAGAAAATGTCCTGGTGTGTTTCTGAGTGTGTGCATATGCAAACTTCCAGAACCCTTCACCCTGCGAAACCGAAATCTCTAACTCCCCCCTCTCCCCACCCGCAGCCTCCCTCTGACGACCACCTTTCCACTTTGCTTTCTAACCCTTGATGACGTTTCTCCTGTTCCTCTTCTTACCTCCTCTCCCCTCCTCCCCTCCAGTACCCGCTTCTTTCTTCTCTCTGTTTCTCTCCCCTCTTTAGCACGCGTCTTGACCAGTGAACTTCTCATGGAATCATCTGGACTTCCTTTTCATCTCCCTAAGAAGACGTGTGTACTTTGAGAGTCCAAGTCCCATGAATCTCAGCGTGGCAGAAATGTAAATGTTTTGAGAAGGCCGTGTGTTTCTCTGTGTGAGCCACTGCAGATCTGGGCCCCTGAGGATGGGGGTGCGGGTGATGTATCCCACGCACTGGGCATTTCTAGCTCTGACAGGACCCAGGTGCTTCCCCCTTCTCCCCCGACACATCTCCTGCCCCCCTCAGAAGACCCTGGGTCAGGGGTGGATGGTTAAAGGTTCTTTGACTCTGGCCCATGATGGTTTGTACTGTTACTACTGCTTTGCCCCTTTGGGGTGGCTGGGAAGGTGGCATTAGGCCCATTTGTGAAGATTAAATTCTGCATCTCCAACTTGAATGGACAGCTCTATGCAGCTTCAAGACAGGGTCCTGCAGCCTTCAGACCCCTGGGCCTGGAGCTGGGGGGACAGAGAGAAGATGCTGAGTTTGGAAGCTGCCAGACACCTGGGTGGTTGTGATAAAGTCCCTGAAGGGAACCACAAGGAGGAAAGGTTCATCTTGGCTCGCCATTTGAGGGGAGGGAAGGCACAGTGCCAGGAGTGGGAGGCTGCTCCCTTACATCTCAGCAGCAAAGGGCAGACTGGAAGAGAGGCTGGGCTGCCCACCTTAAGCCCCCCTCCAGCAACCCACTTCCTCCGGCTAGACCTCATCTCTTAAAGGTCTCCCAAAATAGCGCTACCACCTGGGGACCTGTGAGGGACATGTCCCATCCAAGCCATGACAGCCGGGCAGTCGACCCCATGACCCTTCCCGCCTTTTCCACTCTCTGTCACTCAGTGCCCACCAAATGCTGCCGGAGGAGGTGGCTGGTGGCATTCCTGGCTGTTCTTGGAGTCAGGAGGCCAGGCTCTGGGCCAGCTCTGTGGCGTTCAGCACTGTCCTGTGGTGTGATTCACGTCATGGAGGTCTGGTGAGGCTCCAAGTGAGGGTTGGCTTGGGCGGGGGACTGTTTTCTGGGGCCCCATGTTAAGGGTCAGTAGGACAAGACTTGTCTGGGAATGGGAGAAGCCAGGTTGTTCTGAGTAAGTTAGGGCTGGGGGAAGCTCAGCAGAGACACACTCCAAGTCCAGAGTGGTGACATAACCGAGCCTCCAGAAGGAGAGCCCTGTGGACGGTGACCTTGGGCCCCTGGGACACCCTAGAGGGGACTCACCTCCATGATGAGGCCGCAGTGAACTTAACTCGAGGGCAGGAGCTCATGGCCTACTCACGGAACAAGGGAGGGCTTACTTGTATTTTTTCATAGGTGCAGCGTGCATGGATTTGTATATGTGTGTGGGAGGGTTCGTGTGTGCGCGCACACCAAGGCCAGAGGTCAACATCAAATGTCTCCACAACCACCCTCTACCTATTTTTAAAAATTGGTTTGAGGGCTGGAGAGATGGCTCAGCGGTTAAGGCACTTGCCTCCAGTGCCTAAGGCTCCTGATTCAATTCCCCAGGATCCACATAAGCCAGACCTACAAGGTGTGGCCCTGGTGCTCTCTCTCTCTCTCTCTCTCTCTCTCTCTGCTTGAAAATGAATAAATAAAATATATTAAAAATTTAAAAAAAAGAAGTCCCTTGACCTAGTGAGCCAAGGTGAGCCTGGGAGAGACTCCCAGGGCATAGCCATCTGAGGACCAAAGGCAAGCTAGTGGGGGCCCCTTTGGGTGTGAGGAAGGGTGACTCTCCTATTAGCTCTGGTGGAGAATTCGAGGTGTGGAGGAGATGAACCTTCAAGGCCAACGACGTCACAGGGCGTGAATAAAGGCTGATGCATAGTAACAAAGTCAGGGGCGGCTCTGACCCTTGCTTCACCGAAGAGGCCCTGGCTTGCCTGGCTCAGGAGGAGCAGCCACGGGACCCAGGGCAGCCAGGCGCCAGCCTGGAGGACTGGGCCTCTTGTTTCTTTAGATGTGGACATACTTGTGCATCTGAAACAGCTGACAGCCACAGTGCCAATCACTTGGGGACAACTGCGGAGGGACAGCTGTGACCTTGTCAACTCAAGAATGTTGGAAATGCTGGCCCGGGGGAGGAAATTGCTGTCTTTCTCTCGCATTGCCTCCTTCCTCAAGCCGGCCAAGCTGCTTGTTTTAGCTTGTGTTCATGTCTTCTTGCTGTGTGTCACATGCATGGTGTGTGTGTGCGCACACGTATGTGAAGATGTGCACACCCTGTGTGCGTGCACGTGGAGGTCAGAGGAGAGCATGAGTGTTCTTTTATCATTTTTTTAAAAAAATGTATTTGCAAGCTTATGTGTGTGTGTGATTTATTTGCAAGCTTATCTGTGTGTGTGTGTGTGTGTGTGTGTGTGTGTGTGTGTGTGTGTGATTTATTTGCAAGCTTATCTGTGTGTGGGTGTGTATTCGCTAATCATGTGTGGGTGTGCCATGACCTCTGCAAACGAATAATAGGCAATGAGCCACTTCAATGCATCCAGCTTTACACGCCTGCTGGGGAGTTGAACTCACCATCAGACTCTGAAACAAGCAAGTGCCTCTAACCACTGGGCCATCTCCCCAGCCCCCTGAGGGCCCTTTATTGCCCGGCTGCCTTGTCTCCCTGAGACAGAGTCTCTCACTGGATCTGGGCTCTCTGGTTTTTGGTTAGACCGGCTGACTAGGTTGTCCCAGGAATTTTCCTGCCTCTGTGCTAGAGTTATAGGCATGCGCAGCTCTGTCCAGCTTTTTGTGTGGATGCTGGGGGTTGAATCCATGTCCCCATTCTAGGAGCATGTTACCACTAAGCCTCAGCTGCAGGACATGGGTTCTAGTATCATTCAAAGGAGGCAGTTTTCCCTTCATTTTTCTTTATTTTAATTAATTAATTTATGAGAGAGAGAATGGGCATGTCAGGGCCTCTAGCCGCTGCAAACAAAATCCAGATGCATGTGCCACTTTGTGCATCTGGCTTTACCCGGGTACTGGGGAATCAAACCTGGGTCGTTAGGCTTTGCAGACACATGTCTTAACTGCTGAGCCATCTCTGCAGCCCCTCCCTTCATCTTTCTATTCTGCAGGACACGGTGTGGAGTTTGAATGAAGAGGAGAAACGCCTAAGGAACAGACCAGAGATGCCACCACCCAGTGCCACAGGCCGGGGAGCTTGGCCTGCTGTGTGTGAGGGTGAAGGCTGCATTCCAGCCTCCTTACACAGGTTCTGTCTGGGAAGTCATAGGGAAGGTGGATCAGCCTCTGCCTACTTACTCAGGTTCACAGGGTGCCAGGGGACCGAGTGTGGAAGTCTCCTACGCTGCTCCCAGCCCGGGACATTGAGGGAATGTGTTTTCTCTCTGGAAGCTAACTTCGCACAGGCCTAGGGACTCAGAAATGTTCAGAGATGCTCCCCAGGACGAGGCTGCCGCCTGGACACAGCGCTGGGCTTCTCTAAAAATATGCCATCCATGTTCATGCCCCCTGCGTGCTCTGGCTCCCCAGAGACCTGGCACTGTGTGCCTCCAGCGGTGGTACCCCGTGGGCCACCTGGAGGCCAGGCTGACCCTGAAGCAAGAGGCTCTCTGGACTCTTCCAGCC
The DNA here is from genome assembly GCA_004024765.1 of Zapus hudsonius. Taxonomy (NCBI): domain Eukaryota; kingdom Metazoa; phylum Chordata; class Mammalia; order Rodentia; family Dipodidae; genus Zapus; species Zapus hudsonius. The sequence continues at coordinate 8,504 of PVHP010036234.1, read as the reverse complement.
TGGCTGGTGTGTGGTGGGTGCAGGGCAAACCCTGGAAAGGAAAGTTGGGGAGGCAGGACCCAGGGGTCCAGGAGGTCTGCTCGTGGCTGTGGGATCAAGGGTGTTCTCCTGGCATGGCTCCTTCAAACCCCACCTCTGTACAAGCTCTTGGGGGAAGTAAGTAGAGACTTAACAAATCATTTTAATTTTTTTAAACCAGAAACAACAAACTTTACAGTGTACTTATTTAAAAACACTAAAAGGACAAAGAATGTTTACATGTGCAAAGTATGTCGTGTGCATATATGTTTATGCTTGTATGCATGTGTGTAGCGTGCATGTGTACACGTGTGTGTGTGTAAGCTGGAGTGACGCGGAGTGCCTTCCTCAGTTGCTGCCCTCCTTATTTATTTTATGTTTTTTAAAACTTTTTATTGCAGCTTCCATAATTATAGACCCTAAACCATTATGATTCCCTCCCCCTTCCACCCTTCCCATATTTCTTCCCCCTCTCAATTAGTCTATTTTTTTTTAAAAAAAAATTTATTTATTTATTTATTTATTTGAGAGAGAGAAAGAGAGAGAAGGAGGCAGATAGAGAATGAGTATGGGCACACCAGGGCCTCCTGCCATTGCAAGCGTGCACCACGTTGTGTATCTGACTGTCCCTGGGTGCTGGGGAATCGAATCTGGACCTTCAGGCTTTGCAAGCAAGCACTTTTAACCGCTGAGCCATATCTCCAGCCTCACCTTATTTCTTGAGCCCAGGTCACTCACTGAACCCAGAGCTCACGGATTTGGCTAGGCTAGTTAGCCACCATGCCCCAGGGATCTGCCCGTCTCTCTGCTGGTGTTGGGGTTAAAGGCACACGCCACCATACTAGGCTTTTACTTGGGTGCTGGGGCTCAAATGCAGGTCCTAATGTTTGGGCCGACCCCCAAAGAAGGAACTTTTAAATAAATCACCCTATCATCTTCCTCCCCCATAACTTTCTACAGGAAATGTGCATATTTTTTTACACAAGTGTACACGTTTAGGTGAATATGTTTTCCTTTTACAAGAACAGGGTTAAGTCAACATTTTTCTGACTGATTATTTTACTCAGCCATAAATCATAAGCAATTTTTCACAGCCACAATTTATAGATTTATTTATTTTTTCACAATTATAGATTTATACAGTCATTTTAATAGCTGTTTGGAGAGGGATCATAACTTAACTCAGGGGCCAAGGAAACCTTTCTCTGAAGGGCTACACAGGAAATAGTTTTGGTTTTATAGGCCACATGATCTCAGGGTTCAGATACTCAGTTTGGTTACTGTATCAGAGATAGAGAGAACGTAAAAGAGTGGCAGGCTATCATTTGTCAATGAACAGGTGTGGCTATGTTCCAATAAAACTTCGCTCACAAAACAGGCCCTGGAATGGTTGTGGCCCCAAGGCCATTGTTGGACCACCTTAGATTTAATTTGTTACCTGCTGATATATATTCAGGAAATTTCCAATTTTTTTTGCCATAACACAAAATATGTTTGTAGGTATATATATGTATGCATATGTATACATGTATATGTGTTCATATATGCATTGGAGTCATATTCAAAATATGAATATATAAATATACACCTATAGATGTGTACCTATATATATATGTATATATACACACACACACACACACACACACACACATATATATATATATATATATGTGCTTGTCAGATGGCGTCCTTAGCGTGAACCATACTGCTTGCTGGGGTTTCTGAGGAAAACCCACCTGCCAGCTGTGATTCCAAGTTTGCCGTCAGTTTTGCCGTCAGCAAACGTTCTCCAGTGTCCACTTACTCTGACGGGCAGATTTTTAGGGGTTAATAAGGGTCAGAATGAGGCTCCATATGGAGACAAGGCCAAGTCCTCGAGGGCAGGTCCCCGGTCCAGTTGCTGGTAGGCTCGGCTGCCCAGTGCAGGCTGCTCTCCGCTTCAAGATGGTGCTTGAGAGCATTTCCTCTGAGGAAGGGAAGGGCGTCAAGGTTGAGCTCTCCCATGACCAGAGACCAGAAGGCATGAACTCACTCCCGCAGGCTCTTTCTACAGCCACAGCCGCCATTCCCAAGGCCTGCACACTCCCCACTCCCAACATGGATGGCGATCAAGTCTCAGTGCAGATTAAACCCTTGCCTCTGAGGCTTTTGTAGCTGTTTGGACTTTTAGTTCTGGAAAATAAAAATAAAACCATCCCTCCTCTGTGACCTTTCTCTTCCCCTTCTTAAAGACCCTGTCCTCATGAGCTCCAGGACGCTGTGCTCTTTGTGTGCTGGGCAGGTGGGTGTGGTTCATCCTGTTGAGGTGGGCCCAGCACAGGAACCTGTGCTGCTGGGCAGGGCGTGTGTGTGTGTGTGTGTGTGTGTGTGTGTGTGTGTGTGTGTGTGATCAGGAGGCTTCTCCTGTGCTCCAGGGAAGAAAGGAAGGGATGAGGGGCAGGAAGCTATGGTATTTGCCATAGGCTTGGCAATGAATCCATCCTTGCTGAGTGTGCAGGGGAAAGGGGACATTCAGAGACACCTAGGGGACATGACCCTGAAGTGACTGACCTGAGAGAGGAATGGACTGAATGAGTCTGAAGTTCTCAGGTGAGGCTGAGGCTGGAGAGAGGGGCAAATGTGAGGGTGGCATTGAGACCCAGGATGGCTCCCTGAATGGAGACAACCCCCCAGGGGCAAATGTGAGGGTGGACAGTGGTTGAGGGAGACCCCCAGAGTCAACATCTGGCCTCCACACACACACTTGTGCACCCCACACACATGTGTGCCCACACTCGTATAAACATGTACACACACATGCACACCATATACACATGTAGAATTAAAGATATTGAAGATTTAAACTCAAGTCCATGACCATGACCTTGTAGGGTCTTTGTGGATGGTTAAGCTATGCTGAGGGAATTTCCATGATCTGACCTCATGGGAAAAAGAAGTTTGTGTACAGAGGTTGACATGCCCAGAGGAAGGTGACCTAGGAGGTAGCAGGTGTCTGCAAGCCCAGGAAAGCCCGAAGCCACCAGAAGCTAGGGACGGTCCTGGTCAGATCCTTTCCAGGATCTCTTCCCCTTCAGTTGCAAAACCAGATGTACTGACACCTTGACTTTGAATCTCCAGGCTCAAGACTGTCAATTCAATGTCTGGTGTGAATGGCAGGAGGTAACCCAGGCTCTCGCAGGGGGTGTGTGTATAAAGAGATGGAACAGCATATTCCTAGGAAAAGGGGAATGATCTGGGATTAAGGACACATAGGATACGGGAGGCAGAGGGTGGCTCCCTGAAGGGCCCTGGCTTCCCAGAGCCTTTGCACACACAGCCTCTCCTGGCTGGCGGTCCCCTGTCTGTCCAGCCCTCGGTCACTGGCTGCTTGGGGTCTTCTCTGTGCTCCAGCCTGGTCCCTCTCTCTCCCCCTTTGAGCTTGCTCAGTGGGTGTCATGCCCTGTGGCCTACCCTGCCCAGGGCTCCCAGGAGGCAGGGGTCCAATCTGACTCACATTCATTATCAGGAAGACCACAGAGTCCTTCCAGGTTGTTTTGTCCACGTGACACAGGATAAAGGTTGGTCTTGTCTGGTGTCTATTCAGGACTTTGGGTGGACTAAACCCAGAGACAGCTCCACCAGGAGCTTTATGACGTGGGGGCGACTCTGTGATCTATGAAGCCTTCTACTACTTCTGTAACCTCCATGACCTTGGCTTCCCAGGGGTCAAGGGCAAAGAACTTCCCTGGCTTCCCTTCATGGGTACATGTGGATGTGGAGGAAGCCCTGGCTTCATGCTGAAACAGAAAAGCATGTGTGTAGATACGGGGTCATACGTGGGCTCCAAGACGTGTCCCATCCGGGACACTCAGCCCAGAGCCCTTGTGACTGCTCAGCAGTCTGCATTCCAAGCTGGGAGTCTACAAGTTTGAATTGAAGCTTCATTCCCAACTGTGCTAAAATACCCACCACATCAAATTCACCATCGTCAGCATTTCTCAGTTCGCCCTCGACCTCGAATAGCCCTTCATCCTGCAAAACTGAAACCCTGCACCCATTCAACGACGCCCACTCTCCCTCCCGGCCCAGGAAACCACCATTCCCCTTTCTGTTTCTACGAATTTGACTATTTTTGGTTCTTCACGTAAGTAGAACCACATGGCACTTACCCTTTTGTCTGTCTTATTTCACTCGGCTTAATGGCCTCAAGGTTCATCCGCAAAGGGACTTCTCTTGGAGGCCTGGATGATATCTCCTGGGGCATCTCTCCTGCGTTTCATTCACCCCTTTCTCCAGGGATGGACATTTAAGTGGCTCCTACCTTTTTAGGTCTCATTCAATCAGGGCGTCCAATCAGAGCTTTGAGTATGTACATTAAAGCACACCCTTCTTGTTCCTAGAACACCTGGTGCAGTGGGTTTTTTTTTTAATATTTTATTTATTTATTTGAGAGAGAGAGGGAAGAGAGAGAGAGAGAGAGAGAGAGAGAGAGAGAGAGAGAGAGAGAGAGAGAGAGAGAGAATGGGCATGCTGGGGCCTCCAGCCACCACAAACGAACTCCAGCTGCTTGGGTCACCTTGTGCAGCTGGCTTTATGTGGGTACTGGGGAATTGAACCCTGGTCCTTAGGCTTTGCAGGCAAGCACCTGAGCCGCTGAGCCATCTCTCCAGCCTCTGGTGCAGTGTTTTGATCCACTTCCAGGTCGGAGAAACCTGGAAGGGTCAAAGTTGTTTCCCCTGGGGGTCTCTGTTCGTAACAATTCTTTAGCACAAGCTGGCATTCCCAGGAGGCCTTTTTGGAGGAAGGTTGAAGTCAGATAATTTAAGGTGGGGAGCCATCTGTCTTGGCTCCACTCGACTTTTGAAAACTCCGGGGAATGTTTTTCAACTGGAGATGATTTTCCCTCTTGTGACGTTTATACGAGTGGAGGTGGAAAAGGAAGACCTTTGCTTACTTACAGAATGAATCAGTCTCTTCCCCCAGGGGAACTCGACTGTGAACGTCACATGCTCTCCCATATTCACGAGGCTGTTCAAGGCCAGGGGACCTAGCTGGTTTCATACAACCAGGGTCTGGCCATGGTTTGCTGGGACCAGAAGTACCCTGCTCTTGACAAATCGGTGCAGCCTAGAGACGGTCAATGTGTTGCCCAAGGTCACCCCAGAAGACAGTGAACAAGGGAAAATCTGTGTTCTGGAACTCTCTGATTTGAAAAGGGAAGAATGGGTGGAGCCGTCTTCAGCAGGAAAGCTCATGGTGGGCGACACCAGAGACTCAGACAGCCGTCACCTGTGTCTGCTGTCGTCCCATCAGGTTCTTTCCATGGCCTGTGTTGGTCTAAGTGGGGGAATTCCCCATAATGGGGTCCCCTGCTGGAGGCTGCCTGACCTTGGGGTTTTTAGCCAGGTCTTGTGCTGCGACGCCTGTTGGCGAGCCTGGCAGGCGGATTCCATGCTCCTGACCTGCGTCTGGCCCTGGCTTGGGGGCGGCAAGCCAATCCTGAGCAAACAAAGCAAAGAGACTCAGAGAAGTGGCATGCCAGGAACGCAGGGCCAGGCTGAGGGGACAAGTGGCTGGAAGAAGAAACGAGGACAGATCAGGCTGCTGGCAGACCGAGCATTCAAAGCCAGAAGACAAAGCCCAGCCAGTACAAGGGGTCTGGGAAATGGTGGTTTATGGAGTATGTCCAGAACCAAGTCTCTTTGTCTTCTCAGCTCCCCTTTAGTGAGGCCTCAGGGAGGAGGACTCTGGGGACAGGAGGAGCAGGGCCACCCTGAGGGCTTCCCTTTTCTTCGGCTGGGCCAGCTCCCGTGGCAGGGTCCCACTTCAAGAAGAGCCTGACTAAAGACAAAAGGTCGGAGGGGACACCAGACAGGGAGGAAATCAAAACAAAAACAGGAAGTGGCCCACTCAGAGATTTTTTTTTTTCCATCCATGGGAAGGCTGGGAAATACATCCTGATAGAAAAAAAAAAAAGAAAGAAAAGAAAAAGGAAGAAAGGGTCACCCTCCATCTCACAGAAGTCCCTTGAAGTGTGAAACGGCCTTAGTGGCAGCATAGAAGACCCCCGACTCCCAGGCAGGACACCACAGCCCTGGGTGCATCGCCCCATCTCCTCACCTCCCATCTCCTCTTGGGCGGACTCTATGGGACCTGTGTTCATGGATGTCCTTGGGCTGGACAGATGATGGCTCAGCGGTTACGTGTGCTTCCCGAGCAAGCATGAGGGCCTTGCGGGGCCTGAAACCATGAGGAGTTTGAACCTCCAGATCCCATGTAAACAGCTGGGTGTGGACATGCACCCACCCCAGTAACCCCAGTCCTGCATAGGGAGCAGAGGCCAGGAACTCCCTGGGCTTCAGAGACTCTGGCTCAAATGAGGACCTGTGGAAGGGCCAGGGAGCAGACCACTGATGTCTGCTCTGGCCCTGGCAGGCGAGTGCATGGGCCCTGGCAAGGGCACATACGTGTGTGACTCCACACACACCACATCTCTCTCTCTACACACACACACATTCAGACACACTCGCAGACATACACAGACACACACATTCAGACACACAGACACACTCGCAGACACACACAGACACGCACACACACACAGACAGATTCACATACACACACATGCAGACACACAAGCACACGCACAAAGTGTGAACACAGAGAAGAAGCCAAATCCATGGGTGGGGTTTCCAGTGGACACCGGCAGGAAGGATCTAGAACCCCAGACATCCAGACAGAAGAACAGGAATGGAAGGCTTGGGTTCAGGACTAGAGGACTAGCAGGAACTTGGTTACTTGAGCCCAAGATATTTAACAGCTGGAGAGAGAGGGAGGCGGCACTTGGTGGGAGCCCAGAAGAAGGGTAAAAGGTTTATAATCCTGAATAAGGGGAGGGGGCTTTAAGCCTTTTTGGGGGGGCGGTTTTTGCATTGCAAGGGAGGGGCCTTGCATGGGGCGCAGGGGATGTGACTGAGGGGGAGTTGAGCCCCTGACACCCAAGCCTACATGACCTGGTGAGGCTTGGAAAGTCCCCATGGACCGTGTCTTGTGGATCCCCATCCTACAAAACCTGGGGAGTAGGGCTCAGTCAATTTCCATCACAGAAGGGATTCTATCATGGACCTGGGCACTTTGAGGGTGCCCCTTGTTACAGCTGAGCCCCCAGAGTTCAGATCCCCAGAACCCATGTAAAGCTGGACACTGTAGTGGGCCTGCCTGGAGGAGGGAGGTGGAGACAGGAGAATCCCCTGGAACCTGTCGGGACAGCTACAATGGCCAACGCATCAGTGAACAAGAGACCTCACTCAAACAAGATGGCAGGCAAGGACCAACACTAGAAGTTGTCCTCTGACCGCCACACACACGGACCACGCACACACATGTTCACACTTGCAAGAGCAGAGGCTGATGTGCTGTCCCTGCCCTTGGGCTGGGTTCCATGCCGCCTCCCCCTCCAGTTCTGTCCTAGCTGTGTTCAGCCTGGAGACCTTATTTTAGGCCCCAGCTAGGAGAGAGGTCGGAACTTCCAGTGAAAAGAAATGCACCAGTCTCTGCTGCCACCACCAGAGGCCAAAGGTCAGCCTCCGCCTTCGCCACAATTTTGCTCAAAATACACTGTAAGCGTGTGGCAGGAAACGAGTTAGGGCGACCTTAATTGGTGTGTGAAAGTTTCCAATTAGGAATTTCAAAGTTGTTGTTGTTTAATGGACAAGAGAAATGAATTCCTTTCATTCCTTATTTCCCCCATAGAAGCTTCCCTCCAGACTCTGAGGTAATGGAAAGGACATCAGACCCTCGGTTTCAGGACAAGCAATTGTCTGAACCAAATCAGGCCCATAGCCTGTTTTTGTTAATAAAGTTTTATTGGAACATGGCTGTGTCTGCTTGCCCACATGTAGTTAATGCTGCTTTTACAGAACGAGGGCAGAGTTAAACAGCAGGGACAGAGGTTATGCCCCTCTCCCATTTACTTCCTGGATCTTCAAAAAAATAATAAGTTTAATAATTAATTAATATTATTATTAATTAATAAATTAATAATAATGAACCCATACTGTAGTTCATTGATTATCTTTCTTGTGTGAGGGGGACTCCTTTGAAAATATGGTGGTAGCTATGCACGTATCTCCTGTCAGATCATTGCTTGACGTCTGGCTAACCTTGCTGGTGGGTGGGTGGCTACATAAATAAATTCTTCCACAGGCCTGGGCTAATGCAGGATTCCGTCACAGGAATAACTTCCGAAGGTGTGTGAAGGTCATCTGATTTGGCCTCTCCTTCTCCCCACTGCGATGACCCTGGTTGTGATAAACATAAACAGCCTGGGATTATAGACTAGGACCCGGTGGCTCTGTCACCCTACACTGTGGCCTAATTTAGCAAGTTATTTCACTTTGCTGGGCTTTGGCTCCCTTCATAAGAGGTCAGGGAGAGGGGATTTCTTTCTTTTTTATTGCCCACCTACATTCATATATGTACTGTATGCGGATCATCATTCCTCCCTC
>PVHP010036233.1:0-18018 GCA_004024765.1 Zapus hudsonius | reverse complement strand
GAGAGAGAGAGAGAGAGAGAGAGAGAGAGAGAGAGAGAGAGAGAGAAATGGATACACTAGGGCTTCCTACTGCTACAAATGAACCCCAAATCCATGTGCCACTTTGTGTATCTGACTTTCTATGGGTCTGGAGAATCAAATACAGATCATTAGGCTTTGCTAGGAAGCACCTTTAACCACTGAGCAGTCTCTCCAGTTCCATAGGGTTTTCAGGTAAAGCTTTCTCCACCCCTTGCAGGGGTTTACAGATACAATTTTGACAAATTGTGTGATAGAAGAAACAGTTTTTTTCTTTTTTTAAAATATTTATTTTATTTTATTTATTCATTTTTTTGAGGAGAGAGAGAGAGAGAGAGAGAGAGAGAGAGAGAGAGAGAGAGAGAGAGAGAGAGAGAGTGCACAAGAGCCACCATCTTGTGGGTCTAGCTTATGTGGGTCCTGGGGAATTGAACCCGGGGCCTTAGGCACTGGAGGCAAGTGCCTTAACCACTAAGCCATCTCTCCAGCCTGAAACAGTTTTTTTCATATAGGAAAAAGTAGGTAACCAGAACCTACATTTCATTCAATAACATGCTGTGATCTGCTATGAATGCTAAACATGCTGTATATGCTGCACATCTTATATATGTATTCAACATTCCTTTATTGGAATACATTTAGATTGTGGTGTCCATTTTTACTCTCTTGAACAATGCTTTTATAAACATCTTTGTGTGTATTTCTTTTAAGGTTCTGCATATACGTCTTTGAAATTATGTATTTCATTATGTTGGGGGTCATGAACCTCTTTGAGAATGTAATGAGAGCTATGATCGTCTCCCTTCCGAAATGTACATATTCAGCTACACAGTTTGTACGCGTGTGAGTGTTTGATAGACATTTCTCTGAGAGTTCCTCCTCATAACTACTAAGGATACTGTGTAAGTTATGTGCCAGGCCTGGCTCTAGTTGCTGGGGACGTGCAGATGAATGAGACTCCACTCCTGCTTTCAAGGAATTCATTGTCTAGAGGAGGCAGACACAAACAAATCAGTGTTAGGCAGGGAGAGATTATAGTCTGCTATAACCAGCAGCATTAATGTACAAGTTGAACAGCTTGGTGTATTTAGGGAACTTGAAGAACCAGGAGGACAGAACCTTCTTTCCCAGCATCCACACTCACCTGAATCTTCTTTCTTCTCTCCACAATGTTTACTTCACTTCCTGGGAAGACTTAAGACTAACTTGAAATCCACTTTCTTTGGGATGGCTTTTTTAAAAAAATCTAAAAAGTTAAAGAGGACAAAAAGATAGCGAGAACACCTCGAGCCATATGTCCAGGCAGCTTGATGATCACATTATCTTCTGTATATTGTAAATATAGATGCCTTAATGATCAAATCCCTTCAGAGATGAGAAGCAGTCAAGCCACAGGTCAAGTTCATATGTGTAAATTAACAGATTTCTTGATGGCCAGTCAGGTGTGTGATGATTATAGTCACAAAGAAATAGGCTGAGAAGCTTATGATTGTGTGTTTCTGCGGGTGCCGTACACTCTCCAGCTTAGATTTACTCCACAGTTCAGTGCCTTTGGAAATAAGCCATTTCATTTATGTGCACTACATCCCAGGGATCTCTCTAGAAGTTTGATTGAATTTAACTTATCTGTTGTGGCTTTCTTGACATTTTGGTCCTCCACACATATCCGTTCTTTTCCTTTCCAGCCATGTCTGTGTTGTTCATCTTTGCTCACTGCTCATTATCTCCCTTTCTCCACTCTCACTTTTGGATGATCATTCACTGGTTAAAAAACAACCCAAGCCTCCACATTTGCAGTGAACTTTGCTTTCTGCCTGTCTGTTTCCCTGACCCAGGTCTAGGGTTCCTGGACTCTCTAGAGCACCATCCTTTAGCTAAGGTCTTTGTTTGTATTTGGGAAAGAAAAAGAAGGAAGGGAGGTGTGTGTAACTGTTTTCCCTAGTGTCTTTTTTCTTAAGGACAGTACTCACAAAAACATTTCGGTAATATTGAGTTCCCTGCAGATTCCAATGTGTGGTTGTTCTCAAGAAAGATTAATTTTTAGGGCAAGAGAGACAGCTTAGTGTTAAAGGTGCTTGCTTGCAAAGCCTGATGACCTGGATTCACTTCTCCAGTACACATATAAAACCAGATGCGCAAAGTGGCGCACACATCTGAATTTTGTTTGCAGTGGCAGGAGGCCCTGGCAAGCCCGTTCTCTCTCTTGCTCTCTCAAATAAGTAAATAAATTTTTTTTAAAAAAAGAGAGCTGGAGAGATGGCTTAGCAGTTACAGTGCTTGCCTTCAATGACTAACAACCTGGGTTTGATTCCCCAGTACCCACGTTAAACCATATGCACAAAGTGGCACATGCATCTGGAGTTCATTTGCAGCTGTCCATTCTCTTTGTCTCTTCTCTCGGCTGGCACATAAATAAATAGAAATTTTTAAAAAGAAAAAGATTAATTTTTAAAAGAAAAAATATTTGAAATGAAAGGAGGTTTTAATACCTGTGGTGTTTACAGATGACTCACAGGGATCTGAAATCTGGTTATCAAATACAGGCTCCAAGCCAGGCCTGATGGAGCACGCCTTTGATTCCTGTACTTGGGAGGCAGAGGTAGGAGGATCGTCGTGAGTCCGAGGCCTTCCCTGAGACGACATAGTGAATTTCAGGTCAGCCTAGGCTAGAGTTACCTTGAGAAACCAAAAAAAAAAGAAAAATAAAAGAACAGGCTTCGTAGCATTTAAACAGTCGGAGGATAGGAGAATGGCTACAACATCTGTCAGCATTGCTGCTGCTCCTCCAGGTAAGACGCTGTCTTTTCCTTTTTATGCATTTATTTTATTTTATTTTGGACAAGGTTTCATGGAGCCCAGGCTGGCAGTGAACTTGCTATCTGGTATATGATGAACTTGAACTTCTGATTTTCTTACCTTAGAGCTGAGACATTCTTTTTGCTAAGACTTCTACCAAATTCAAATAAAACTATCTTAAGATTTCTACAACATTTTTAGTTATTTAATATTACTGAAAATCCTTATTTATGTTACTTAATTAGGGACCTGAACTCAGGCTATCAAGAACAGGCTCTGCACTATGGGAGTGATTGACAGGGAGGCTACTAAAAATAAAATCTAGGTAATCCAGAATTGTGTATATTTGTTAACCTACACTGACATCACTCTCTGATGGAGATTATGTTTGTGTTTTTCAGGATGCAGTGAGAGAGCTGGGGCCCATCTAACCCTACCAACCAACCGTAGGCCGATAACTGAGATCCTGGCAAGAGAGGAGCCACCACAGTCATATTGTGGAGGATTCATATGGAACCCCACAGAGAATGATGGGACAAACAAGGGGCCCACAGACACAGCCATTCAATCAACACAGGACAAGCCAGTGAGACAGAAACCAATGATTTTTGACACAAAGACCCCTAAGCTCACAACATTAAAGCAGCCTTATTACTCACCCACCACGACGCAGGGAACTGAGCGGAAGAGGGGGCGGAAAGATTGTGAGAGCCGTGGTGGGGGAGACTATCCAGAGGCATGGCACCCTTCAGCAACAACACACTAGGGCTAGGAGGACTGGGCTGAGTACTAGGCTATCCAGGGTCCCCTGCCACAAGGACTGATCCAGATGGTACAGGGAGGAGGATATCCAGCTGATTGGGGGTGGAGGAGGGGGGCATCGGGGAATTGGGGATAACAACTCACTGTTTGCCCACTAAATAATGTAACTCATTATGGACAATAAAAAGAAGAAGAAAAAGGAGATTCCCATTTTAACAACAAGTAAAGTGGTGAAATAAAAAAAAAAAGAACAGGCTCTAGTGTTGCTTAATTTTGATTTTCATGTAAAATGTAGCTTATTTTCCTTTTTATATTTTATTGGTGCATTATGATTTTCCAATTTGGTTAGCATCTATTGCTAGAAAATTTTTTAAACTTTGAATAGTGTTTTTTAAAAAAATATTTATTTCTAAGCACACACACACACACACACAGAGAGAGAGAGAGAGAGAGAGAGAGAGAGAGAGAGAGAGAGAGAGAGAGAGAGAGAGGTGTACCAGGACCTCTAGCCACTGCAAATGAACTCCACATGCACCACTTTGTGCATCTGAGTTTATGTGGGAACTGGGGAATTGAACTCAGGTCATTAGACTTTGCAGGCAGGTATCTTAACCACTGAGCCATCTCTCCAGCCTGAACAGTTTTTAAAAAAAATATTTATTCTTATTTTTCATTTGTTTGTTTGTTTTCAAGGTAGGGTCTCAATCTAGCCCAGTGTGACCTGGTACTCACTCTGTAGTCCTGGGCTGGCCTCAAACTCATGACAATCCTCCTACCTTCTGCCTTCCAAGTGCTGGGATTAAAGGCCTGTGCCACAGCACTCCTCCAACTATTCTTATTTCTTAATAATTAGCACAACTTCTGTTTTCTCATCACAGTCGGGTTGTCATCATAATAGGGTTGTCATGAGCTTAAGTGAACCAGCAACAACTACCATAATTTGAGTGTTTACCCCCTGCCTGGACCACCTCAAGGGCTTCGTGGATTAACTATTGGCTCAATTACCTCTCCTCAAACCGTAGGTAGTACGCACTATGATTATCACTCCTTTTTTTTTTTTCACAAATGAGAAAACCGAGGGCATCAAGCCTTTGAGTCACGTTCTTAGGACACAGAGAGCAGATAGCAAGGGTGGCATTAAAACTCAGGCAGAAGGATTTCTGAGCTTGCACTCTTTCAATCTCCTGGGTAGAAGAGCACGGGGAAGAACCAGGCTGGAGAAAAGTAGAAGTTCTTTTAAAAGGTGAAAGGTAAAGCCCAGAGCACACGAAATGAACATCCTCAAGCTCCTGGAGCCTGGTGTGGTCTGGAGCACCTCTCATATGTAATATGCTGTTTAATCAGCTTCCTCCTTTTTTTTTTTTTTTTGAGAAACTTCTTTTTTTTTTCTTGTATTTTTTTATTGTCCATAATGAGTTACAATATTTAGTGGGCAAACAATGAGTTGTTATCCCCAATTCCCCAACCCTCCCCCCCCATCCCCAATCAGCTGGATATCCTCCTCCGTGGAGAGTCTGGATAAGTCCTTGAGGCAGGGGACCCTGGATAGCCCAGTATTCAGCCCGGTCCTCCTAGCCCTAGTGTGTTGTTGCTGAAGGGTGCCATGCCTCTGGATAGTCTCCTCCACCATGGCTCTCACAATCTTTCTGTCCCCTCTTCCACATAGGTCCCTGAGTCCTGGTGGATGAGTATTGAGGCTGCTTTAAGATCGTGAGTTTAGGGGTCTTTGTGTCGATCGTTGGTTTCTGTCTCACTGGCTTATCCTGTGTAGATTGAATGTCTGTGGCTGTGGGTCCCTCATTCCTCTCGTCCTTCTCTGCGGGATTCCATATGGATCCTCCATGGTATGACTGTGGTGGCTCCTCTCTTGCCAGGATCTCAGCTATCGGCCTACGGTCGGTTGGTAGGGTTAGATGGGCCCCAGCTCTCTCGCTGCATCCTGAAAACTACAAGCACAATTTCCATCGGAGAGTGTGATCAGTGTAGGTTAACAAATATACACATTTCTGGATTACCTAGATTCTATTTTTAGTAGCTTCCCCGTCAATCGCTCCCATAATGCATCTTGTCTTGGGAGCCCAAAAGTACAGGATTCGGTGCCTATTGCCCTGAATCCCAAGTTCCAGACAAGGGGTACCCCTCACTAAGTGGAAAATTGGCCAAATTTGAAAGCTGTTGATTGTCTCCCCCAGGCCCAGGCTCCTCCATTACACAAGTGCTCCTTTCTTGGTTCACTGCTCTCTCCCATTAGGAGGTGTGGTCAGCCTACTCATGGCCGTAGATTCTGTTTCGTGTCAGTGGTCTCTCTTTACTCCAGGTGTCGTTGATCAGTTTCCCCTGGCAGCCTGTGCAGTGCCTTCCAGCACTATACTAACTGCCTTCTGGGGGCTGGATACCATTCTGGACGTTGAAGGGTTTCTCGATGCTGATCGATGCAGTCTGTGGTTTCTTCAGCAACAGGGTTTTGCCTCAGGCCTGGGGAGGGCACTCAAGAGCTTTGACAGAATTCTGTTTTGTTGTTGGAATCTCATGAGTCGCTTTGGTCAACAGCTCAGTGAGGGAAGGAAGAAATTTCTTTTTAAAAATATTTTATTTATTCATTTTCAAGCAGAGAGAGGGGAGAGAGAGAGAGAGAGAGAGAGAGAGAGAGAGAGAGAGAGAGAGAGAGAGAAACACCAGGGTCACCACCTTGTGGGTCTGGCATATGGGTACTGGGGAATTGAACCAGAGGCCTTAGGCACTAGAGGCAAGTGCTTTAACCGCTGAGCCATCTCTCCAGCCCTTCCTTCTTCTTCTGAATGCCTTCTCATGTCTGACTTTATGTCAAAACATGTTAGTGGAAGGAATATGAAGTCTTTGAATACTTACTACCTGTGTGTGGTAGTTTGAATGGATGTCCCCCAATAGATATAGAAGTTTTATAAAAACTTGTCTCCAGCCTCCTGGATGGAGGAGGTGTCACTGTGGGCAGATCTGGAATTCCAGCTATAGGTGTACAGAGAGCAGCCTGAGCACTGTAGAGTTCCCTACTGTTTGCTTGTGTGTGTGTGTGTGTGTGTGTGTGTGTGTGTGTGTGTGTGTGTGTGTGTGTGTGTGGTGCTGGTGATTTTTTTTTTCTCTGCTTGGACCTGTGAAAGGGGTCAGCCTCTTCTGCCATTGCATTGGAGCTTCCCCTAGATCTGTAAACGTCAATAAATCCCTTCTTCATCACATAAACTGTGCCTGGTTTGGAGGTACATCCCAGCAACTGAAACTGACTATGAAACTGGGATCTTGAGCCCATGACAAGTCTCTGAATCCTGTTTTCTTATCTGTAAAGACAGTAGTAATCATTGCTCCAACTTCTATAACAGGAGAGATGAAGTACTTCCACATTACAGCACAGAGGAATGTGTGGAATAGAAAATACTACTTGTTAGCCAGTATACGGGAAACATCTAAGGCTCTCTATAAATCAAGATATGCAAAACAAAGCAAATATTTCCTATATGAAAATCTCTAGTTTTGGCAAGTGTCATATTCATTGCTAATTATTTGTCAACGGAATAAACACCTGTTGGAAGGCAATTTTTTTTTTTTTTTTTTTTTTTTTTTGCTTTTTTGAGGTAGGGTCTCACTCTAGTCCAGGCTGACCTGGAATTCACTATGTAGTCTCAGGGTGGCCTCAAACTCATGGTGCTCTTCCTACCTCTGCCTCCCGAGTGCTGGGATTAAAGGCGTGCGCCACCATGCCCGGCTGGAAGGCAATTTTTAATATGTAACAAGAACCTGAAGTATGTTCCTATAGGCTAAGAAAATTTCAGTTTTTAGAACCTACTATTAAGAAACAAACTATGGCAACAGCTTTGAGTATAAAATTGTTCATTGTGGATATTTCATTGTCATTGTGAATTCTTACTTAATAAGAAGTCTGAAACCACCTAATTGCCCTCCAAACTTGGAGTAGGTAAGTAAACAAGATGTTTTCTATGAAGTAATTACTATTGCAGCTATTTAAAATTATGCTTATAAATAATTTGTAATGGCATGGGGAAATGTATGTTAAATAATTTAAATAAAAATGGATTATATTTTATATACAATATGATCACAACTTAGTTTAAAATAGTCATATAAATGTAAATACTTGAGAAAATATATCAGAATGCTAATGAAGCATTAGTGAGGTGATGATTATGGTTTTTTTCCTGCTTACTACTTTGTCTTATTTTTCGTTTTCTTCACAATGAGCATGCAATATTTTACAATGTTAGAAAACAAAGCACTTTGATATGAATACAGACTTGGGGTGGTATCTGCATCTGTTCTGGTAGGACCCCTTAACAAGGCAGGTTTGACATGGGTGTCCTCTGTATTACATTACTTCCCAGGGTTTCTGTGAGAAGTAGACGCTCTGCTGTGTGGAGCAATGGCTATTATATGTTGTCATCTATTAAGAAGGTGCTACAGGGCTGGTGAGATGGCTCAGTGGTTAAGGCACTTGCCTCCAGTGCCTAAGGCCCTGGGTTCAATTCCCCAGTACCCACATAAGCCAGACCCACAAGGTGGTGGCCCTGGTGCTCTCTCTCTCTCTCTGCTTGAAAATGAATAAATAAAATATTTTTTTTTTAAAAAAAGAAGGTGCTACAGAAAGTTTAACATTTTCGGCCTTACATAAGAGATGAGAAGATGTTTGTGAAAGGATTTAAAAGAAAATACATTCTTAGCTCTCCTTATCAAACATCTTAGCTTTCCTAGGCAAGAGAAGTTTCATTAATGAACGTACAACTTTACAGGACTTCTTTTATGAGGAGTAACATATAACTATACCCTTGACACCTTTATTAGGAATATATCAAGAAAGAAAAACTACAATTCAGTCAGTTTTTCTTTATTTTTAAAATTTCACCTTTTATTTTGGGCTAATAACTAAGTTCCTGTCTTACTCAAGACGGTCTTGGTTTACACCTATTATTCTGACATATTTGTTAAAAGTGCTTCCTCCCTTTCTCTCAGAATTGTTCTGATTTAGGTGTGTAGAGGTCACCCCACAATATCAGCTGCGGAGGTGGCGTGGGAGGAGCCAGTGGGAGGATGTCTACACTGGTTATTTTTTGCTTTCTTATTCTTTATTTTTTCTTGGGGACTTAAATATACGAGCATATTGTAAATTGGTCACATTCCCATTTGGTTATTCTCTTATGTTCCCTCTGTCCTGACCTGGTTCTACTATGGCCCTCCTCGGTGGGGTTATCTGTATTCACTCTGGGGTCCTGAACTCTTGAGTGAAGGTAGGACTGGGAGTGGGACAGGGTGGGCAGGTTGGCTCCAGGCAGTCAGCATGCAGAGAGCAGCAGCAGGTGTATTGGCGCCCCAGCTGCCCAGGGTCTGTGTGGCTTGGCCTCATCAGTCATCCGTGTGTTACTTGAGAGTGGCTCTGGCAGTGGTGGCTCTACCTGAGGTGGGAAGGAGGGTCTATCTAGTTGATGTAAGATACCCAAGACCTGCCTGCCCCAGGAGATCCTTCCCAGCAGAGCCCAGCACCTGCACTACTAGCAGAACAGAATGTTCTGAGAATAAATAAAATCCTACCCAGAGAAGATAGCACAGTGCAGGGTAGTTGGGAGGAGCTCTATACTGTCTGCTCATTCTCACGGAGTCACCCCAGGGAAGGATCAGTCTCTTCAGTGCTTAAAAAGGGGGAAATAAAGCCCACTCAGTTTATCTCGTGGGCCTGTTGTGGGAATAAAACGGTTGCTAGAATGGACAATGCTCTACAAATACAAAAGCACTGCAAACACCACACTATTCATATTATGAAGTCATTAAACTAAAATCACACATTAGCTGAGCAATACAGCTCCATCCAGGAGTACGATGAGCAAGTCCTGGGGAAGATGGTACAGACTGGGTAAGAGTGGATGATTTACAGGGAGAGGCAGATGAAGCAGGCTGGCTGGTTATTGGAGTCACCTAGAAAGCATTTGAGAAAACAAAACAAAACAAAAATACAAAAAAAAAGTTAGTAAGCTCGTTTGAGATTCAGTTGATCACACAGCACAGAGTAAGTCATTTGGGGAACATAGCAAGAAATCTGGGAGGGATGAGAGCAGAGGAACCAGAGGGGCTAGGAAGAGAGTGATGGAGGGAGAGAATGACAGAACCTTACTGCTTTGACACTTTTCAGAACTGACCTTGGTAGGAAATTAAGGATTAAAGTGATGTTTTTGTATTCATTATTCTTTGCAAGCAGGGAGGAAGAGAGAAAGAGAGAGAATGAGAATGGGCCTCTTGCCATGAGAAACAAACTCCAGATGCATGTACCACTTTATGCATCTGACTTTATGTGGGTACTGGGGCTTTGAACCTAGGCAGTCAGGCTTGCAAGCAAGCACCTTAACCACTAAACCATTTTTCCAGCCCAATTTCTTGTATTTTTTTTAGATCTGGTTTCTCCCAACCCTCTCCTACCAATTCTAGAAAACAAATTCTGTGTGAGTGAAAATTTTTGTCCATAGCACTCTGACCATTTCCTGATACACACTACCAAGATAATCAGTGTTGCATAAACAAATACCACTTGCTGTGAAAACTCTTTTCCCCATTCATGTCTGTAATTTAAAACTGGCTCAGTTTTGTTACCTCAGCTTTGGAGTCTCTTAAAGGGAGTGTGATGGTTAAATTCTCTTGTCAGCTTGATCAGATTATGAATCGAGTATGAGACAGGCCTCTTGGGCAGGTCTGTGAGGGCATTGCCAGGAAAAATTGATGGAGGGAGGAAGTCCTTCCCTGAGAGTAGGTGGCCCTTCTGGTGGTAGAGGACTATATTTCAAGCAGCTGTGGGAGAACAGGTTCTTTTGTCTGGCTGCCTGTGCTACTCGCTGGTGCATGCATCTACCCTGCTGCAGTCAACTTTTGTGACCATCAGAACCCAGCTTCATCAGCCTTCCAATGTAGACTGAAGACCAGCAGCTTTCCAGGAATCCCTCAGGTCTTCAGTGCCAGATTGGGTCTGCTGAAGCCTCCAATCTTGTGGACTGAGCAGCTACCAGGTTCTCAGATGCTCCAGCCTGCAGACAGCTATCGTTGGTCTGCCCAGTCTGTAGCCTAGAAGCCAGTCTTTATAATATACATTCATTCTGTCAGTTCTGTTCCTCTAGAGAACCCTGACTAATACAGGACAAGTTAGATCAAGTTCATGACTCGAGGCCTTGGTGTAGGTTCACAGACAGCTGAACCTTGTGGCACTGAGGCAAAGGGAATATCTCAAAGGGTGAATAGGAACAACACTGGGGTTTCCAGCAAGGAAAAGCTCTGTGTGTGTGTGTGTGTGTGTGTGTGTGTGTGTGTGCATGCTCACGTCTATGTGTGAATGTGTGACTGTGTGCATTGGGAGCAGAGTCAATGGTCATACTGATATGGATTAGGAGCAAGGTAGCCTTTTGCTCTGCTAAGTAGTTAGCTAGGGACTGGCCCATGGAAACATGGAGACCACCCTGCCTGCTCCAGTCTCACCCAAGATCAACTCTAAGTGCCAACAAGCATCAACTTGAGTGACAGCTTCCTCTTTCTTCCTCAACTTTTTCTGCTGTGGGATGGCCCTTCCTAAGTCCAGCCTCTTGAGCCAGCCAACCAATAAGGTCCTCCCTTACACACCTAGGTCTGATGGCTAGGCTCAATTCTAATTTCGTGCGTAATACCCTCCTTTTTTTGTAAGCTCTTGGCTCTTCTGACCTCTCGTGGCCCCTTACCCTTCCAGTTTCTTCTCTCCTTTCCTATGTGAGGGATCACCTTGGTCTCTCCTCTTTTTCCCTCCCAGTCAGGCTAAAAAGGGGGAGAATTTCTTTTTTTTGCCCATGTACTTTCCTGCTTCATTTTTGGACACTTTTTTCTGCTTGCTTCCCACGTGTGTGAGCCTCTTCCTGGTTCCTGGAGAGACCTTTCTCTATGTGAGGGGATATCTTCTCCGTCTTCCCTCCCCATTCCCAGCCTGGCTGGGAGAATTTCATTTGTCTTGGGCTTTCCTGCTTTGCTTTCTCTCCCATCTCTCCCTAAAATAGTTCATAATTTACCTTCCTCTGTACCTGTGATTTCAATTCTTTGATAACTTGGAGAAGGATCTAAGTTGAGGTGCATGGGCTTGGGGAGGGGGGTCTCCTGAATCTCTACAGACATCTAACCCCTCCCAGGACAAGAGGCCCTGACACATGTGCTCACTTGTGCATGTGTGTGCTCACACAATAGGTAAGTAAGTAAATAAATAAATAAATAAAATGAAAGTGAGACTAGAAAGAAAGATCCCAGAGAACAAATAGACCATAATTTCTTTTGCTTTTCCTTATTGATAGAAATTCAGGTTGCCCCCTCAAATTCACATTATAGCACAAGGCTTTTGAGCAGACAAATTTAAAGTGCCAACAAGAACTTGAAAAGAAAGGTCTTGTTTAAAACTAGTCTCCAAACCTAGGAGGGTTACTGATCAGGTCCTATGACTGCATTAATTATGCCTCTACTACACTGTGCCTGAGGCCTTGAGTTTGAGTTTGTCTCTGCCTGGCTTTTCAGATGGAGTTCTGTGACTTTAATAAGCTAGGTTACTCTCCCAGGGGTCTCCAGACTCTGAGAGGAGGTTATTTTTCATTTTTGCATGTGCCCAAAGCCTTTCCATTTGAGTTATTCTGTTGAGAATCACTATCTTGCATAAATACAGAAATAAGCTGAGTTCTGAATTGGCTGAGCCTGTGTTTGGGGATCCTTCTCATCCAGGAAGATGAAATTAGTCAGGCCATGGCAAAGGGTGAGATCCTGAGGGGGACTCTGTGCTCTGCTTCACAATGTTCAACCCTGAGAAATTTTACACGTCTTACACTTCAAAAAACACCTCAAGTTTCAGGCAATGTTTTACAAGTTAGAAGACTTTCACCTTGTGTTTTTATCTTGTTAATGCCTTGACACCTCCACAGTGTTGAACTTAATGACTGCTAATGGAAAGCAAGGGAACTCCAAATGCCTTTTCTGTTTTCTAGACATCTCTTCCTCCTCAGCATCCAACACCTGCCAAGCCTCTGAAGTTCAAGTTCATTCTGGCCTGCTTTGGACTTACTCTGCAATGGTTCACTGTGACATTTTGGAAATCATAAATTTTCCTAACTTTAATAACCCTCTTAATTTTAAAAGTCAGTCATTCCAGAGAGTTATTATATTATAAACACAAAATATTCTTTATTTTAAAATTTTTCAAATTTATTTATTTATTTTAGTTGGTATACAGAGGTTTAGGTGATAATCATTTTGGCATTTTCAAATACCATTCATTTGTTTTAGTTGATTCTCATACCTCCATCTCTCCCTGAACTCCTTTGATCTCCTTTCCTCTCCCCCACCACAGTTTCCATTCCCCCCCCCAGTATTGTCCCCTCCTTCCCCTTATAAATACATACTTATAGATATTACGAGCCAGGACCTGCATATCAGAGTGTTTTTGGTCTTTCTGAGTTTAGGTCACATCACTTAGTATAATTCTTTCCAGGTCCATCTAATTTCCTGCAAATTTCACAAGTTCATTTTTTCTGTACTGCTGAATAGAATTCCATTGTGCATATGTACCAGTTTCATTATTCAATCACCTATTGATGGGCATCTAGGCTGAGTCTAATTATTTTTTTAAAGAATATTTTATTTATTTAGTTGCATTCACAGAGATGAGAGATGAACCAGGGTCTCCAGTCACTGCAAAGGAACTCCGGATGCATGTGCCACTTTGTACATCTGACTTTCCATGGATACTGGGGAATCGAACTTGGGTCATTAGGCTGTGCAGGCAAGTGTCTTAGACACTGAGCCATCTCTCCAGCTTTGATTCCAATTGTTAGCTACTAAAAATAGAGCACATCAATAAACATGGATGTGCAAGTATCTCTGTAAAATATTTCTATTATAGCATCTTTTTCACTTTTCTCAGACAAACTTAATAGTAAAGTTGGGTCTGCTATAAAATAAAAAGCAACTCTTCATGAAACCATTAGGAAAACTGACTGATATTAATAGAAATGACAAAATTAGAAACATGACCTGGTCCTGAAAGGGGCTTGACTATGCTGAATGAGTCAAAGAATGTTTCTTGTTTAGCTATAATCTAATATTAGGGAACAAATTTTGTCTTTCTTAGTAATAAAATCATTTCACAGATGATAAACTGGACAAGCACTATATTCCTGGGCCATATTCTCAGACCTGTTTTTCACAGATTATAAACAGATTCTCCAGGAACTCAGTGACTGTCTGAAAATAAGAAAGGCCTAGAACTTTGCCATTGTTAGAATCTGTAGTGGGGATGTTTGCATTTTTAAAAGTGTTCTTACTGTAAAACATTTCATTGTCATATAAAACAACCTGTATGGGAGGGCACCCTAGAGGAACAGAACCGACAGAATGTATATATGCTGTAAAAGGAGATACATCCATTAACTTTCTTGACAGGAGACAACAATGGCTGTCTGCACATTGGAGAGGCTGGGAACACAGTCACTGCTTGGTCTACGGAGCTGGGTGCCTCAAAGTCCCAGTCTGGCACTGAAGGCCTGGAAGATTCCTGGAGGGTTGCTGGTCTTGGGTCTGTGTTGGAAGGCTGAAGACTCTGGAGTCTGAGGTGAGCAGAAGGCAGGCTGGCAGGCCAGCTGCTTTTTCCTTGGGCCCTTTTTTTTTTTTATCAGAGTGCTGCCCATTCTGATTAGGGTCTTCTTCCCTCCACTAACCCTCTAAGAACACCCTCACAGACCCACAGAGGCAAGTCTTTAGTTGACTCCAGACCCATCAAGTTGACAATCAAAAGTAATCATCCATCATCTGCCATGCTTCCGACCAGCTCAAAGCTAGAGAGCGGATTTTAGTTCGTCTGTCCATCTTATCGACAGTTATGCTATTTCTGTGTAATATTATAACTTTCTGAACTATGAAGTCAGCTCACTGAGCCCCACTACTGCCTTTGAGAACCCGCAAAGGTCCAGTGACCCCTTCCCTCTGATTGGAAGGTGCTTCCTCAGACAGGGGTTGACATGGATTCTCAGTACTAGTCCTGTGATCGTCCATCCTGTTGAATCACAGTGGCTGTTTGATACACAAATCTTCTCAAAGTGGCCTTTCAAAATGATATTTAATGATTGTCATGCAATTTTGAGTGATTGGCAGGAACCAGGAAAGAGAGCTAAAAGCGAGGTTGGGTATTTGTCTCTGTGCTTCTTACTGAGTCACCACAGGCCAGCTTCTCCCTTGTGTGAAGGGGACACGGCTATCAGGCAGCCCTCTCCATATGGCTCTCTGTTTCCTGGCTCAAGCAACTGACCCATTCCTTAAATATATTTATTAAACCAGGTATTTACAGATTTATATTTGCATGTTTCAAATATTCTTCTGTGCTGGAGGAACGGCTCAGTGGTTAAGGTGCTTGCTTGCAAATTTTCTATCAAGTACAATATGGCAATGAATAACTATGTATATATCATTTCCTTGTTTGATTTGGGCTCAAAGGACTGTAGGATACCAAAGATGTAATTTGGAAAGACAAGAAATGAGTCGTCAGAAAGTGGAGTAGTGAAATAAAGGTTGTGAAGTTACTGATAAAGACAAAACCTGACCAGTGGGGTGAGTGAGGCCTGACTGAGAACAAGGTCAATTGAGCAGAGAAGTTCAAACAAACAAGCAAACAAATTGAAGCTTCCGTGTTAGAAGGATTATCTACTGGCTGGGCTTCATGACTCATGCCTGAAAATCCCAGCTTTCCAGAGGCTGTGTTGGGGGAGGAGCCATGAATTGGACCCTAGCCTAGGCTACAGGTAGAAACTATCTCAACCCCTCCCCCAAAGAATTTCGTTCATTGAAATTTTTTGAGGATTGGGGTACAGAAAGATTACTAGACTAGAGCTAGTTATAATTTAGAAATAAAAAAGACTAGCTCAGATGTCAAAAGATGATGGGAAAATTGAACATTTTTGAGTGTCTTAACAGAGTACTAAAACTAGGAAATTTTAGGGACAGGAATGGGAAAAGTTTGAGGGTTAATGTAGATTGATTGCTATATAGCCCACATTTATAAGAAGTGTGTATGCAACCAGTCATGAATTATGATGGCTGTGGGGTAGCTAGTTAGCTACAATGAATGTAATGTTCAGAGAAGAGAGTCGAGGATGCAAGGGATTTGGCTTATGATGAATGAGTTCCAGAGGAACAAAGGAAGGATTTTTTTAGAGATAGAATGCTCCCAAGCAGTGCTTTTGCTATAACTTTGCCAATTTTCTTTTGTTGCCTGAACTTCATCGTTAAGTAGTTTTCTTCAGGGATAACGGGAACAAGGCAGAGCTTTTGTGTTCTGAAAACTCTGCCTGCTCTCTTGATACTTGGAAGACAGATTGGCTAGACTTTATGTCTGGCATGCCCCCGTTTTCTACTTGTGTATCTTATATATGTTGCTTCAATGCCTTCTTGGAATGATCATTCTTGTCAACCTGACATTTTCCCTTCAATAAATGATTATTTGGAACCTACCCAATTATGATTATTTTTCCTTGTAATCAGTAGCTATACTAGATCAAATGTTCCTCAAGTATAATTATTTTTTAGTTATATACTTAAACATCTGTTTATTTAGTTATTTGGATTTTTTTTCTTCTGGGGCATTATAAATTTAATGTAAAGAGTCTTTATTTTCTGAATATTTTATTTTGTTTATAAACATTTGATTATATTTTCATTTTATTTTGCTTATTTTTATCTGTGTTTGTATCTGTTTTATTTGTATTTCTTAAATTTTTTAAAAATATTTTTAATACATTAAATTTACTCATAAAACATTCTAAAAATGTACAGTTTTTTAACTTAGTATAAGACATAAAACTCTAAAACAAACATACTTGACTTTTTTACAATTGAAAACCAAATAGCAGAATAGTAAATATTCATAAAACTATATCTTTTAAAAATATTTAGCTGGGAGTGGTGGTACACACCTTTAATCCCAGCACTTAGGAGGCAGAGATAGGAGGATTGCCGCAGTGAGTGGTTCCAGGCCAGCCTGAGACTACAGAGTGAATTCCAGATCAGCCTGGGAGACCCTACCTGGAAAAACAGAAAGAAAGATGAACGGAAGAGCGAAAGAACGAAAGAACAAAAGAAAGAAAGAGAGGGATCTTCACAACTATGTGTTAAAACAATTATAAAGTTATTTGCAGTTAGGTAGAATTGACAAAAGAATGACTCAAAAATGGGAGAATTTTCTTTCATTCCTAAAAAGAACATATGCTCGATAGAAGCTGTTAAGATTTCAGTCTTAGCTAGGAGTGGTGGTGCACACCTTTAGTCCCAGCACTGGGGAGGCAGAGGTAGGAGAACCATTGTGAGTTTGAGGCCACTCTGAGAATGCATAGTGAATTCTAGGTCATCCTGGGCTAGAGAGAGACCTTACCTCCAAAAACAAAACAGCAACAAAAAGATCTCTGTCTTGGTGCCAATACCCCACCTTTGTGTGCATGAGAAGTGGCCTGTACCGATGGCTACTTCACTCCTTGTGGGGTTTTGTGGGTCAGTGATCTGCACCTTCAATCTCTGCTAGCACAGTACAGAGTGTTCTAAATTGTTTAAATATCTCCATCAATTCTTTTCTAATTTTGTTTTCTTTTCTGTGCTGGCTTTGCTTTTCTTTACTGCTGCTCTTCTGAATTCTTTCACTCTATTTCACCACCTCCCCCTTATCTGATTGTCTCCCCAAGTTCCTACATTTCTGTTTTATGGTCTTCTTCTTACAGAAGGACTTGCTTCATCCCCTCACTCCCTTCAGGGAAAAACATTTTTCAAAAAGTTTAGCTGCTGTAAAAGCATTTTACTGGTGAGATGTTCATTATGTGCTGTTTTGTGCTGTTAGTTACCTATTACAGTGACCAAATCCAGTTGGAGGGAACATTAATCCATCACGGTGGCTGGAGTGGCCCCGCCAGCAGGAGCTTTATTACTTCTTGGCAAATCAAGAAGCAGAGAGCTTCCCAGACCCCACCAACTAGATGCAGATAAAATCTTCATGAACTGCCTCTCAGTAACCCACTTCCTCTACTCAGGTCCCACCTCCTAAGGATTCCAAGTTCACCCCAAATAGTGCCACCAACTGGACACCAATTGTTTAAACACACGAACTTGCAGAGGGACCTCACACATCCAAATCACAACATGCTCCTCCTCATCCCAAAGTTTCTATTATAGCATTGATGCGTGAATTTTGGGGCTCAAGGGGTGTCCCCCAGATTTATAAATCCCAAGCTTCATCTTCTTTCTAATCTTTAATGAAGAATAGTAAAGGCGAGCCAAGAAGGACAAATTAAAAATTATTCCGTTTATTTGAGGAGAAATCACAGTTAGTGGAGTTTATTTAAAGGGGATGGGGACTGGGCAAGGAAGAGTGGGAACATTTTCAGGTGGGAA